>VDFB02036029.1:0-32131 GCA_007258455.2 Sequoia sempervirens
AAGTGTGGAAAGAAGTTTTATACTACCATTATTCTAGCATCAACTATTGTACCCATATCTTTGTCTTATTTTAATAAAAAACATCATGGATATCCCTCTAAGAACTTGTTGACTACCTTGATTTGTCCATTTGATTAGAGATGATATAATGAACTTTGAGCAATTTAGTTTTCTAAACATGAGAAAATATGGTCCAACTTGTAATTATAGGATTACAATCACTTAATATGATTGTTTAAGTCCCATGCAACTTCTAAATGGTATGCATAAATTCGTTGCTATAACACTTATTATAATTGAGTGTGACAAAACACAAAAAAATGTATATTTGGTTAGTTTGTCCACAAAAGCTATGATAACATTTTTTCCTTCAAACATGGGAAAACTAGCCACGAGATCCATGGATCCCTCCCCCCACCTTTATATTGGAATAAAGGTTGTAAAATACATAGAGTTTTAATTATCTTCACTTTATTTTATTGACATACCATGAATTTTTCCACAAATTTTTGGGCATCCCCCTTGAGATCATTCCAAAATAAATCTTGTTTGATTCTATGAGAAGTATTAAAAAATATTGAATGCACAACTACTGGGGAAGTATTCAGTTCTAACAAAACCTTAAACTTGAGGGTTGACTACATAGGTACCTACCCTTGTATCATAGGGTGTTTCATTTCCTTACAATTTTTTTGATACACTTAGATCTTGTTGGATTTTTTTAATGAAAATTTAGGTATCCATTTCCTTCTCTCATTAGTTTCATGCCTTAATCCACCCAATCTACCTCCAATATGGAAATGACATACAATAGTGACTTTGTGGGTTCATTTGGATGTAGGATAGCCCATATTTCCTTCTCATAAACTAGCTTCAATAGATACTTACCTTTGAGCTGGTGGTTCTCAAATGTTGTGTATATTCCTTATTTTATTAGCACTACTATTATAGCATTCTTAGAAGTATTATATTCCATAATGAAGGTTTTAGAAAAAAAAAAAAATGGGGTAGCTAGAACTTGAGTTGTGTAGATGGCTTCTTTTATCTTCGAATCCAAAAACAAACTTAGATCGTTTAGCATAAATTTGATGCTACTCAATAATGTCCAAAGCTTGACTAACATGTTGTAAATGTTCCTCCCAAAATTTTCTATATATTAAGAAGTCATCAAAAATACCAAAATGAATTTTTTATATAAATGAATACAAGATAGGTTTTATCAAATTTGAAATCTAGATGGTGTATTTGAGAGGCCAAAATGATTTAACAAAAAATCATAGTGATCTCATGGGTTTGGAAAGCTATCTTATGTATATCCACATCTCTACTTCTAATTTGATGATAACTAGAATGAAAATGAAGTTTGATAAAATAAACAATACCATTTAGCTCATGTAATAAATCATCAATCTCTATAATTTAAAAATTATCTTTTATGGTGTACTTGTTGAGATTTCTATAATCAAGACACATTCAATAGGTCTCATATTTCTTACACACCACTACTACTAGAGAGGTTAAGTTTTATATTAATCATGCATTAGCTAATAATTAATTATTCTTTAATTGATTATTAGTTCAATTCATCTCATGAACTTAAGCTAAACTTAGGAGTACTTTTTTCTGTTAACTAGAGTGAACTATTATTAGATTATTTTGTCTCATCACATAGGATGATGACTCTCTTCAAGATCTAATCCCTTTATCATTTAGGGTTTCTCTTATAAAGCACTCTCCCTCTTGAGGTTCAACCAAGCTCTTCATTTTGTAAGTTTTTCTTGTTGAGGATATAACAATTATTGTTTATAGCTCTCTTGCATGGAAGGTGTTTTTGTTCGTTGTTTGATTGTGTCTCGTGTTTATTCATAATCTAACATGGTATCTTAGCATGGATTTATCAAACCCCTTCTCCATTTTTGTGTGTTTTTCTCAGCTAGGGTTACACGAGCAAATCTAGAATCTTCATTGTTTTTTTTGCAAATTTTGCAATTGGGTGATTTTTTGGTGTATTTTGGCATGAAAAGGATCTCACCATTGTGTTCAAAGGGGTTGAATTGACAAATTTTGACTATAAATTTTCCCAATTTTGGCATCAGAAACTTTTGAGCTATATCTTTAGCAGGGGCCTATATGGCCCCCTATATGACGTATAATTTTAAAAATGTATATAAAAAAGAGCGAGCATTATTCATAGGACTTAGTTCTATTAATAGTGCTAGTTGCTACCTAGTGGCCCAGCTAGTGACTGTTGAATGCTCAATAGCAACAGCGTACCCAATGATGACTCAACAGCAGCAACTTAGCCGTTGGCCGTTAGTGGCTTCAGTGTTGTTGAGCAGCAATGGGAGTGGGGCCTCCCATCTTTCGCTCAACTAGTAGTGGTGAAACCCCCCTATATATATATATTTTATTTTTATTTTTTAATCTTTTTTGCCGCCCCAAGGTTGCATGGGCGACCAACATGTAGTCCCTGGAGGGGTTTTTTTTTGCTTTTTTTGTAATTTTCAATAAGATTGGGAAAATTGTGATAATTTCTCGCTCAGTTATCAAAATTGAGCAAAAGAGATATTAGCAAAAAAACTAGTTCCGAGCACTATCCAATGATTCTAATGGCATTGGAAAGGTCTCTCAGATCTCTTCACATCCATCCATGCATTTTTTCCATATTTTTCTCTAGGTCCATTTAATTCAGTTTTTTGTGTTTTCACATTCTAGTAAATTACTTAAGACATTTTAGCTCCTGGAAACTTTATGTTTGCATGGGATGACTTGTTTTAGGCTGTTCCACATGTATTTATAGTGTTCTATCCTATTTGGAAATTTTGAGCATCTTTTGCATGCAATTTCTCTTTTGTAGATGCATTGAGATGAAGTGCCATTCTAATGTATCTTTATGGGTATTTTTGCACATCTTGTTATGCCTTTTTTACTTACACTGATATAAAGTGAGATGGGAAGGTTGTGTAATTCCTTTGGTTTTCCATCACACCTTTGTCGAGTGAGTTTCCCTTCCATGACAACATTGAATCCGAGTGATTCTTGCCTCATGCATGTGTGCCTTGTTTGCACACCCTTGTAGGTACTTTCATGTGCATATTTAGATGGTCTTGTTTCTCCTTCATGCACTTCTTGGTGACACAAAGTTTTAGTGTAATTTTCTTGGATCTCCCTTTTCTACATTATGGGGGAGTTTCTACTATTGGTGCTAATGCTTCCTTGGTTTCATTTTTGGAGTGATCTATGTATCTAGTTTTTTTTCCTATGTACTAGGTGGATGCAGTGGTTGGTTACTCATGAACCTCAATGAGATGGAGCATTTACCATATGAACACTCTTGCATTCCTATTTCTAGAGGCGACCTATTTTCACTTGATCAATGTTCTTCAGACTATTGCTACCTGTATTTTCAACTTGCATCTTGCATGTTGAGTAGTGTCATTGGGGTCACTCATTCAAATTCATGTGCCATCTATATCTTTAAATTCCATATGTTTTCCTTTATTTTCCATCTAATTCAAGTAGTTTTTTTGGGGAACTCATGCAAGTTCTTGTCTTCTTGATCATGATCATCATTTATTTCAGAGGAGGTTCTTCATTTCAACACTATATCAATCACCATTTGACAGTTGTCTACAACTTCTTCATGCTTCAACGATGTTCTTCATATTCTTGTTTTTTGGGACACTGTTGTAGAGGTTTCTTAGTTCTTCATTCACCTTTCTCTATTTTGTAGAGGAGCTTTCCCACGAATTTTTCACCTTTTCTCTAGTTGTGAGAGATTAGTTTGTTTGTACATGGGTACCTCATCAGACCTTATTTATCAAGACCTATCATGCATTGTTTTCTTTTTATGCATTCACTTTTTATGGTTTTTAGCTACTCTCTAAGTTTTCACTTAAGGGGGGGGTGCTAGAGTAGTCATGCATTATCTAATAATTAATTAATCTTTAATTGATTATTATTCTAATTCATCTCATGCACTTAAGCTAAACTTAGGAGTACTTTTTTTGTTAACTAAAGTGAGTTATTATTAAATCATTTTGTCTCATCACATATGATGATGACACTTGTCATGATCTAATCCCTTTATCATTTAGGGTTGATCTTATAAAGCACTCTCCCTCACTGTATTATCCCTGTTGAGGTTCAACCAATCTCTACATTCTGTAATTTTTTCTTGTTGAGGATATAGCAAACTATTGTTTGTAGCTCTCTTGCATGGAATGTGTTTTTTTGTTGTTGTTTGATCTTGTTTTTCATGTTTATTCACAATTATAACAATAAGCACTTTAACTATGCTTGATAATAGTTTCCTCTAGTATCTCATGTTCTATCTTCTTGATCTCATTTTTGTGTACACATGGGTACCTATAAGGCTTGATTTTGAGTGTTTTTCATTTAGTAATAGTTGAATGGAATGGTCATAATATTTTTAGGAGGAAATTATTTTTGTATATCTCTAAAACTATTGAGTACTTATCTATAACTACTTTCATATGTATTGGTGTAGAATCCTTTGAGTGATGTGCCCCTAATGAACATAACTAGGGCCTAAAATTGTCAACCCTATTTTGAAATGGTCTACTATAAATTTTTGTTTTTCTAAAACTCTCAATGTGTTCTCATTGAACATATTTCATGTATTCAAAGATAAGTTTCTATAGCTTGGTTTGGTTTCCATGAAAAATTAACAAATCACAATTGATATTCATAAGTCACTATCATTGCAATTAAAGAAACTATTGCTCTACCATTCCAAGTTCGTTTCAGAATATATAGAGATTCAATATTTAGTTCCTAAAATTTTGCTTACATGCAGCTCTCCTGGTAAATTGAAAAAAAGAGAAGCATTCAATATGTAACATTGTAATATGTTGAAACCATCCAAATATTCAGCCGAAACTTCACACAATCATCCAAAGTGTTAATAATATTTATTGAGTGACCTCTGCAGTCCTTAACATCTAATAATACCTATTGCTAAAGCACTTGATATATTTTTGATGCCCATTTCCTTTGATATTCTTGGGCCTATAATGAAGAGACTGAAGTAGAATAGTTGCCTCCAATTGAAACTTATGGATCCTATTGCATAATAAGAAGTAGACTCCAAAGATCAATATTGATAATTTTAAAGAGTCATTCACCAAATACACTACAATTGTTGTTTAGGTAATGTTGTTACTATAGAGATGATAGCTTAAATACTATTGCTACGAACTCCCCAAAACCTTCTCATATTCACTCTTGACCAATGGTAGCACGTTATATATATCCTAGAATCACAACCCCACAGAGTATTAATCGTGACCCATGCTATACTCTTCATTCAACATCGAACCAACTCGAAACAAATAGACTACAATGAACAAGCACCCATACAAAATATTCAAGACAATGACATTTAATTCCACTTCATTGAATCCTCCAAGTATATTCAATAAATTTTGGTGAGATATAGCTATCACTATTGGCTATTCTAAAAATATGCAACTCTTTTGTAAACAACCCAACCCATAATACCATTTGCATAGTCCTCAATATTAATCAAAACTATATGAAACTTGAACGCCAACATCTAACCACATATTTTTTAAAACATTTAAATCAACTTCCATAAATATGTACAGTTCCACACTCAGTAAAGGTATTGCCTAAAGAAAATTTATATAATGTTCAATTTCCTAAGAGGATATAATGTACAACTCTAAAAAACTATTACTACTTCATCTTAATGGTATGGCTCAATAGCTTTGTAAATTAATCTTATCTCTACGGAAAAACGAACACCATAAAAACAAAGCACATGCTCAACTACACAATCTTTGAAAAAACTGTAAACTTGAATTCTATTACCAACAATGAATCTCCAACACAACCTCTGAATAAGACTTCCCACGATCACCTAGGAAACATATTTCAACCTTAGAGGGAGGATTTTTTCCCCACAAAGTTTTGTAAATAGCATCAACACTTCTTCTCCCCAAAAAAATATGCATAAACAAAGATGAACTTCAACATTTCTTTTCTTTTCCCCCATTTGTAACTCCCACCTGAATCTTGAAATTAACCTTTTTGTTTTAAAAATTTTAATTTAAAATTGATGTCACTTTAAACCCCCAACATGAAAATATTGTTTTTTCTCTTTTTTGATCAACCCCTTATGACTCCTTTTTTAATAATATTTTAGTTTATGCTAAGTTAAATATTAAATTTAACTTAAAAAATTGGTGTTAAATTAAAATATTATATCACCAATTATAATGTGAGAGGGAACATTACAGTCCTCCCTCCCCAAATTGCTTGTCCCCAAGAAATTTCAAATCTAGATGCTGCAAAATCTGCTCATTCTCCCAGGTAGCATCCTCAATTGGCAATTTTTTCCACTTCACAAGGTACTCCTTGATAGTCCTCCTAAGAGTATGTTCCTTGATGTCAATAATAGCCTCAAGAATGAGAATGAGTTTCCCTTCTTTGTCAAATGATGGTAAATCAGAAGAGGGGACTACGTTATGACCCAGTGCCTTTTTGAGGTGAGATACATGAAAAACATTGTGAACTCTACAAGTTGTTGGTAATTCCAACTCCTAAGCCACTTCTCCAATGCTCTTGGAGAGTCGAAAGGGGCCATAAAATAATGGCTTAAGTTTTTTCAACCCACTCTTCTTGAGTGTGGACTTATTTTAGGGTTGCAACCTTAAGTATACCATGTCACCAACCTCAAAACTATGCTTTGAATGGTGTTGGTCAGTATATAACTTCTATTGATTTTGTGCTTGATGTAAGTTTTCCTTCAAAGACTTCATTATGTCCTGACTTTCCTATAACAAATCTCTAGCCTTTGGTACTCTATTGTCCCCAAATAGTAAATCAATAAATCTTGGAGCTTCGTAATCATAAAACACCATGAATGGTGACATCCTAATTGGAATGTGGTAAGTAGAATTATAACAATACTCCCCTAGGTATAACCATCTCACCCATGCCTTATGTTGCGCTAAAATATAGTTCCTAAGATACCTTTCCACCCATTTGTTTACTATCTTTGATTGCCCATTTGTTTGTGGGTGATAAATGGTACTAGGAGTGAGTTCAATCCCACTTAGTCTAAAGAGTTCCTACCAAAAAATACTCAAGAACTTGTTGTCCCTGTCACTAAAAATGCTCCTAAGTATCTCATGAAGTCTGGAAATCTCTCTAAAAAATAGATCAACACCTATACTACTGTATATGTTGTTGAAATAGAAAGAAAATGGGAAATTTTTTTTAATCTATCAACAACCTTATATACACAATCCTTACCTTGAACCTTTGGTAGCCCTGTCATAAAATTTATGGAAATACATTCCCATTTTTTATTAGGAATGGGCAGGGTCTGCAACAATATAGTTGGATAGGTGTGGTCATCCTTGTTCTGCTAGCATGTAAGAAACTCTTTGACATACTTAAGGACTTCATTTTTAAGTCCTTTCCAAGTAAATCTCTCTCAAATTTTCCTATATGTTTAAAGAACCCTGAGTGTCTAGCCATAGAAACATCATGAAAATCCCTCAAAATTATTGCCTTAATCTTTGAATTGGGTACTAAATAAATTATTCCCTTATAAATAATCAACTCATTAGTCATTGTATACCTGTCATCCTATGTAGTGCCCTCAATGATACATGTAGCCCGAGAGCCCTTAATATTTTTTTGTGAAATCAATTCCCTCTAATAATCACTGATCTCCACCAAAGAGCACAAATGAGGTCTCAATGCATCAACCATAATATTTTTCTTTTCTTTGCCATACATAATTTCAAAGCCATATTCCTGAAGCCTACTCACCCATTTTTGTTGTCTATCATTAACCTATTTCTAATTTAGGAAATATTTGAGACTATTAGGATATATTGTAAATATAAACCTTCCTCCCACTAAGTAAGGTTTGAATTTGGCCAAGGCATGCATAATGGGAAACATATCCTTAACATAAATAGATGACTCTATTCAACCCCTCTTAACTTCCTACTCTCAAAAGAAACGAAATGCTTGTTCTGCATTAAGACAACACCTATTCCATCTCCTAAAGCATCACACTCTAGCTAAAACGGTTGGGAGAAATCTAGAATAGCCAGAATTGGGCAAGTACACATAATTTGTTTGAAGTGGTCAAAGCATTGCTATGCTCCCTTTGAACAACTAAAATCCCCCTTCCTAGTTACGTCTATAAGAGGTGTTGCTACCTATGAAAATCCCTTGATAAATCTCATGTAGAACCCACATAAACCAAATAATCCCTTAAGATGTGAGAGATTTATGGGTGGATGCCAATTAACATCCGCTTTGATCTTTTCAGGATCAACTCTAACACTCTTGGAGATAATAATATGGTCAAGGTAAAGAAGCTCTGTCAACCCAAATTCACATTTAATTTCCTTGGCATAAAGTGATTCCCTCTCTAAAACACTCAACACGTCATTGAGATGTCTCATATACTTCTCCCAAGTCTTTTTGAAAATCAAGATATCATCAAAAAAATATGGCATACTTCTTGAGTTGATTATGGAACACCTTATTCATACAAGACTGAAAAGTAGCTAGGGAATTGGTTAAGCCAAAGGGCATTACCAAAATCTCAAAATGACCATAATGACACCTGAATGTCATTTTCTCCACATCCTCCTCTCTAACTTGTATCTAATGGTAACATGACCTCAAATCAATTTAAAAAAATTAGCAAACTCAATGTAGCTCATCAATCAACTCATCTATTCAAGGAATAGGATACATATTCTTAAATTTTTTTCTTCGATGCCCTATAATCAATGCACATGGACATTGTTCCATCCTTCTTAATCAACACCACATAAGAAGTGGCAGGGCTCTTTCTTGGTCTAATATGCCCTGTATAAATTAGATCCTTAATTGATTTTTTGTTTTCATTCGTATGCCTCTTAGGATGTCTATATGGTGTAGTAATCACCAGTTTTGACTCCTCCTCAAGCTCTATGACATGATCCATTCCCATATTAGGAGGTATCCTTGGAGGTATGCTCACAAAAACTACATTGTGCTTAGACATCAAGATCTATACATCATGATGATAAACTCTCTTTCGCTACTCTATAATTGTCGGGATGATAATACATTCTATTGTCCACTCTACTTGGTCTTTTCTAATAAGCCTCTCCATCATCTTGAAAGATACTATATGTGATCCACCAGTTGACATACCCCTAAGTGTGATCTTCTTGCCCCTTGCATCAAACTGCATTTCTATGGTTTGTAAATTCATGTAGAACTCCCCAATGGAACAAAGCCATTGCATACTAAGTACCATATTCGTATCTCCTAAGCTCGCCAAATAGAATTCATCTCTAAGCTCATACTAACCCAACTGAATACTCAAGTTAGGTATTTTCTTGGTGCAAATGAGAGTGAAACCATAAACTATCATCACTTTGAAGCCTTCACAATCGTCAATTTTGATGCCTCTTCTAGCTACCACTCCCTCATCAATAAAGTTATGAATAATACCTATGTCAATAAGAGTCAATATATGTTTCCCACATAACACCCCTCTAACTCTAAAAGATAAAACTCTCTGAAAGCTAGATAGTTAGGCCATTACACTATTACCTCCTTGCTATGTTTTGAACTCATCAAAATACATTTCGCTAAACCTTTCCTTTGAATCAACTTGTTGGTTTGAATTTTGTGAAGCTGATTTATTATTTGAAAAGTACTCAATTTGTTTTTCTTTTTCCTTATGTTGGTTGATAGATTTTTCCTTTAGATGATTAACACAAAATGATTCTATAACACCCAAAAGAAGGACTAGTCAATCAACAATAGTTGGAGAGATCAACATTGCATTGGTGATCTTCCTCTAAATTTTGATTGAGGTACAACTCCCTCTTTTGACATGATTTGATTTTTTGAAATATATAAAAGTGGGGGTATGCTTTTAACTAAAAAGAAAAAAAGGAAAACTAGCATCTATTCATAGCCATGAAATAGACGTGAAGGAAAATACCTTTAAAACTAAGGAAAATTAACTTCAATGTTGGAAATGGATTCGAAAACAATTAATATCGTAGCTCATAGACTAGACTAGCAACACTTTTTGACTCAACCTAATACAATCTTAACATTTTCTACAAATAAATGAATCAAAATCCATTGAAGAACACATCCTCATAGGGAAGGAATATTCAAAAATTCATCTAAGCTCACATAATTATTCATAAACATTAGTATCCAATTCACAATTTACTACACACAGACAATAAATATTCACATCAATATATTAAAACTGCAAAATTGATTCTTCTATTAAGATCGATTCTCACTCATGCATCATAGTGCAAGGGGGATCAAAATTTTGGACCACTGCAATATCCAACGAAGGGATATTTAAAATTTTACATCATAATGGTCGATATTTCTTGGAAACTGATTCTTGAATATCAACCGTCGTTTGGCCGAATAAAAGGTTGGTAAAAAAATGAATAATTCCTATTAGATTATGACAATATAGTCATTAATTTTTATTTTTAAGGGTGGTTATGATTACATCCCCACTTTCGATCGATATGATGGAGGAATGAATCAGTTCTTTTTGTAAGCAAACCATGTGGCCTATACCCATGCGAAACGTCTACCACCTTCAATTTCCAGTGACTGTTAGAAAGCCACCTAGGATTGCCTCTGTGCAATTTCTTTAAATGCATAGGATTTTTTCAATGTCTTAATCTCATTCACTACATTCCCATCACATGACCTTGTTGAGTTCATTGAGTTTGATGCAATTTGGATGTACTTTCAACATTAATTTTCTTCAAGCGAACTCTACTAGCTCTCTCTCTCTCCATTCTATAAATCAATTTCATCACTGTTCACTTGCACAATGTTAATTTCTACTTCAAGCATGTCGAGCATATCAAGTGACATAGATTTGGAGAGTGATTTCGTGGTTATTGAGGGTATTGAGTGTATCACCATTCATAGGTTCATCATAGACCAACTTAGGGAAATCTTCTTAATCTACAGTGATGTGGAAGAGGACACGATTCATAGGATCATTAGCGAGCACTTTATGTCCGAGGTGCACATTCACAATTCTAGATTGCTCGAGTGTTTCCTGTACAACATCATGTGCACCTTCAAGAGTTTTGAATGGGGGTTGCAAGCTGTCAAGTATCTAGTTAGACCAATGTACTTGTTGTGCGTTGAAGATGCTCTGAGAGATCTCTTTGTACATTCGTGTGTGGGATTGGTTGGTGATGCAATCTGCATTGCTTCTATGTTGTGTAACAAGTGAGTTGGTCAATCTATCACCTTGCTATGTGCTGGACTGGAGCACAACAACATGGAGACCTTCACCTACTTCATTAAATTCAATGAGAACCTCTTTTCACCTACGTAGATTAAGCATATGGAAGATGTCATTGAGGCCATTAGGGTCCTCATCTTTACACTCTGCACCTAAGACCCCCTAAGCTACTAAATCCTTCTTTTTATGATGATGTAATATAGATGTTTTACAAAAAATATATAAATATATCTATCTTTTTGGCTTTCAAACTACTCTGTATAATGGGAATGTCCTAGAAATCGTTTGTTTTCTTTTATGTTCATTACTTCATATGATAATCTTTTCATTTTACGCTCATGGTGAATGAATTTAGCCTTTATGGATGTATTTCTCATGGAATCTTGATTTCTACTACAAGTATCTTATATTTCTCCAAAGTATCACTATTAACAAAGTGATATTCAACCTTGAATGCAATGGTTATCAGTTTTTGGGTAGGTTTTCAAAATACTTCAGATTTCTCCTTAGTTATGAAAACCTTCTTGTACATCACCTTGCTGAAATAATCTTGAAACACTTTAATTTTCTCGGTAACCCCTTCCTTCTTTTACAAATAACACTTAGAAGAGTAGCCACCGCTTAACTTGAAAACAATGGAGGGGATGAAGAAGTTTTGGGAATCCTGTCAAGAACCGACAAAGGTTTCCAAACTTCATAAGAATCTACCAATTCTCTTTATTGTTTTGATCTTTGCACATTTGGCTCATTTTTTTGGTCTTATAGTCATTTCAACAATCGTTGACTGACTAACAACTGCCACAAAGATTGATACAAATGACTTTAATGTTTAAGCTTGTCGGGTGGGAATGAGGTTATGAAACATCGTTGATATACGACATAGGTTTGCAAACTTGATTAAAGATCAAAAAGGAAAACTTTTGACTTAGCTAAGTACTTGGTGAGGTTTTTCTTTGTTTCAAAAGGGGTGACTGAAAGTGACAAAAACAATTGGCTTTGACTGGGGACGAGGACTATGAAGGATGAAGATATGAACCTAGAGTCAAAATCTTGCACACCAGTCGCTTATCCATTGGGAAAAAAAGTCACAATCATGTATTAAAGGATCACACACACCAAAAATGGGAAACATGCCAAAACGAGCCAAAGCCCAAAAGCAAAATGATGAAATAAAAGAAAAAATTATTTACAAGGTAGGGGACACCCACCGATAATGCAAACTAAAATTAATTATACATATTCATTGACAGGTTGAGGGAAGTACGATCCACAATGGCTAAGAGGAGCATTCCTTTTTCCTAATTTCACATTTAAAGGTACTAATCGAAGACAGAAAGAACTTACATAACAAAAGGTTGTTTGTACCATCCCCCCTACATTCCTGGATCAACTTCTAAATGAAAAGGCCCCAAGTTATAACTTTTTCCACTTCTGTGGTTATGTCGGCCTTCAAGGGATTCATCCCAGTGATTGTAACAAACAAAACATACCTGCTTGGGGGTTGATCAGCCAGTGAGGAGGGAACATAAACCATCTCATTCTTTTTTCTTAATGTAGGTGCATCATCACTTAGAATAATCTATTCAAGGACCAAAGACCCATGTGCATTTTTAGAATTACTCACTCCTTCTCCCAACCTATAGATGAATGTAGCCTCCGTTGAAAGTTGTTGCTTGTCTAAAAATTCCAACATCTTCTTTGTAAGATAATCCTCCAATACTAAATTCCCATCAATGCATATCCCTCTCCAGTTTTTCCCTCCTTTCTATATTTCAATTTCAAGAGTGGGATTTTCTTCTTCTTTTCTATGCTTCAAGGTGGGAGAATTCCAAACTTCTAGCTTCTTTCCATCACTTTTCTAAGTTCTTTCTTCATTCAAAATTATTTGAATGGACCAATAAATTACATTATCAATTTCACAAAAGGGTATTCCATTTCCAAAAGACACTGAACTTACCCGAACCTCAAGGCCAAGTGGTCGCTCGACAATCTCTTGCGTTGAGGTGGTAGGCTTTAGGGTAGGACTTGTGATGCTATGGAAAGGAAGATCTTCTTTGTCCTCTAAGCTATTAGAATCTTCTTCTTTAGGTCCAGAGAGTTTGACATACACTTCACTCTCGCTTCCCACCCTAAGTGTATCTGAAAATTCTCCCTGATGTGACATGGTCGAGTTCGAGGAATTGGTCTTGGACAATTCATCACTACTTAGAACTCTAAGAACTTCCCTTGAAATGAGGTTGAAACCTAGGAAAGGCTCATCTTCTGGACGTTCATGATGCCTTGACAAATCTTCCTCTATTCTTATGGCCTCAATCTTAACTGCTTCAAAATCAACTATACCTCTTCTTCTTAGGACAAAATGAATTCTAGGAGGCAATGCATACATGAAGGCGACTATCAAATTGGATTGGGTAGGCCTATTGGAGTGGGGAATTCATTCCAAGATTTGAGTGAATCTATCAATAACGCTTCTGATATCTTCGCCTTCACTTTTTTGCATATTAAAAAGGGACCTTAAGAGTGCCGCTACATCGACCACTATCTTGAATCTCTCTGTAAATTTGCTTCACAGAGTGTTCCAATCAGTAATGCATCTGTCATTAAGCCATTTGAACCATTTTGCTTCTCGGCCTTCAAGAGATGCAACAAAAAGTTAGACAACCACATTTTCTTCAACAACTCCGGAAATATCACATGCAATGTAAAAGGCATGTATATGATCTTCAGGGTCTTGTACATCTTCCCCAATGAATGTCAGGAAATGTTCTCTTGATCCTTCGAGGAGGGGAGAATACCTTGATAATTCTAGAGGTCCAAAACTAGCTCTCCATGGATGAAATGAAGAAGAAGCCATCAAAATAAATTATGAAGGAAACGGTAGGATTATTTTCAATAGTGTCATCAATCTCTAAGAAGAGATAATATCTTGATTCCAATTAATTTTGAGGTGGCTCTCTTCAGGCTAGTGGTGGGTTTTGATTTCAATTAGGCAGAGGTGTCGGGTTAAGATGATGCACAATCTCGATCCTTGGAAACCTCTCGACCACAAGTCGTGGTGGGCATTATGCACGTTCTTCTTCTTTGAGCATAAAACTTGCTCTCATATAATCTGTTGTGCTTCTTCGATACTGCCACACAAGAGTGTTCAATTGGGAGATGATGTCTTATTGTTTCAATGTAACCAAATCTAAGCTTGGATGCAAGATAGGAAAGATATATTCATGTGGTAACACCATCTTCGATCATGACATGGATAAGGCGACTATCAAATTCTTCACACAATTCCCCAACAGAGTTGCCAAAAATCTGTTGGTTGACAAATTTATCCTTTAGATGATTAACACAAAATGACTCTATAATGCCCAAAGAAGGACTAATCAATTAACAATAGTTGGAGAGATCACCATTGTATTGGTGATATTCCTCTAAATTTTGATTGAGTTACAGCTCCCTCTTTTGATATGATTTTGATTTTTTGAAATATATAAAAGTAGGGGAATGCTTTTAACCATAAAGCATAAAAGGTAAACTAACATCTATTCATATCCATGAAATAGATGTGAAGGAAAATATTTTTAAAACTGAGGAAAATTAACTTCAATGCTAGAAATGGACTGGAAAACAATTAATATCCTAGCTCATAGACTAGACTATCAACGCTTGCTAACTCAACTCAATACAATCTTAACATTTGCTGAAAATAAATGAATCAAACACCACTGAACAACACATCCTCACATAGAAGGAATATTCAAATGTTCATTTAAGCTCACAAACTTATTCATGAACATTAGTATCTAATTCACAATTTACAGTACATAGACAATAAACATTCACAACAATATATTAAAACAACAAAATTGATGCTTCTATTAAGATCGATTCTCACTCATGCATCATAGTGCAAGGAGGATCAAAATTTTGTACCCTTGCAATATCAATGAAGGGGTATTTAAAGTTTTACATCATAACGGTTAGGATTTCTTAGAAACTAATTCTTAAATATCAACCGTCATCTGGCTAAATAAAAGGTTGGCCAAAAATTGACTAATTCTTGTCAGATTATGATAATATAGTCATTAATTGCTATTTTTAAGGGTGGTTATGATTACATCCCCACTTCCAATCGATATGATGGAGGAATGAATTGGTGCTTGTTGTACGAAAACCACGTGGCCTATACCTATGTGAAACATCCACCACCTTCAATTTTTGGTGACTGTTGGCAAGCCACCTAGGATTTCTTTTGTGTGATTTATTTAAATGCAGAGGATTTTGTTGATGTTTAAATCTCATTCACTAAATTTCCATCACATCACCTTGCTGAGTTCATTGAGTTTGAGGCAATTTGGATGTACTTTCAACATTAATTTCCTTCAAGTGAACTCTACTAGCTCTCTCTCTCTCCATTCTATAAATCAACTTCATCACTATTCACTTGCATAATATTGATTTCTGCTTCAAGCATGTTGAGCACATCGAGTGGCATAGATTTGGAGAGTGATTTTCTAGTTATTGAGGTTATTGAGTGCAACACCATTCATAGGTTGGTCATAGACCAACTTAGGAAAATCTTCCTATTCCATAGTGATGTGGAAGAGGACGTGATTCATAGGATCATTAGAAATCACTTATGTCCCAGGTGCACATTCACAATTTTGTACTGCTCGAGTTTTTCCTGTACAACATCGTGCTTACCTCCAAGAGTTTCAAATGGGGGATACAAGTTGTCGAGCGTCTAGTTAGACCAAAGTACTTGATGTGTGTTGAAGACACTTTGAGAGGTCTCTTTGTATATCCACGTGTGGACTTGGTTGGTGATGCGATTTGTTTTGCTTCTGCGCTGCATAACGAGCGATTTGGTCAAGCTATCACCTTGTTGCATGCTAGACTGGAGTGCAACAACATGGAGACCTTTGCACACTTTGTTGAATTCAATGAGAATCTCTTTTCACCTACACAAATCAAGTTTCTGAAAGAAGTCGTTGAGGCCATCAGGGTATTCATCTTTACTCTTTGTGCCTAAGACCCCTTGAGTTACTAAATCCCTCTTTTTGTGATGATGTTATATAGACATTTTATGATAAATATATAAATATATCTATCTTTTTGGCTTTCGAACTGCTTTGTATAATTGGAATATCCTGGAAATTTTTTGTTTGCTTTTATGTTCATTACTTCATATGATAAGCTTTTCATTTTACACTCATGGTGAATGACTTTAGCCTTTATGGATGTATTTCTCATGAAATCTTCATTTCTACAAGTATCTTATCTTTTTACAAAGTATCACTGTTAACGAAGTGATATTCATACTTGAAAGCAATGGTTATCGATTTTTGGGTAGGTTTTTGAAATACTTCAAAGTCCGCCTTAGTTATGAAAACCTACTCATACATTGCCTTACTAAAATAATTTTGAAACACTTTAATTTGCTTGTTAACCCCTTCCTTCTTTTACAAATAGCACTTAGAAGAGTAGCCATCACTTAACTTGAAAACAACAGTGGGGATGAAGAAGCATTGGGAACCCTGTTGAGAACTGACAAAGGTTTCCAAACTTCAGAAGAATCTGCCAAGTATCTTTATTTGATGCAGACGATAAACAAGATGCAAGGACAATGATTTCAGATTCCTATTGACTCTACTGAAGGTGTTCAAACCCTATCTTGCAAGATTTTGATAAACTTTCCTCTCTAAGTTCAAACCCTCAACAATATCGTACAATTGGGAATTTATTTCAACAACACTCATTCTTATTTCTATTAAACTTCTTTCACCTTTAATACACTCCAGAGGATCTTCTCAACTCCTTACTTTTCTATGGAAAACTCAAGAAACATGTTTTTCACTAAACCCTCAAAGACCTAGGGTTTTGACAATCTTTTAGGACAGTAGTCACACACAAACCTACATATCTCTCACGCACAATATATCAATGAGTTTTCCTTTTGTGGATACCTAGGCAGAAACCTAAGAAAGGGTTTCACCAAGTTTCATTAGTTTCCAACCGTGCAAACAAAATATATGAATTTATTTCATTCTCTAGAAACCCTAGTTCAGTAATAGGGTAGTCAATAGTATTTTTGTCATATCTTGCTCAAAACTTCATGAAATTTAATGAAACTTATTATGTTTGAACCTGTAAACAAAGTACTATCCGACCATCCACTCCCATACCTACAAATGTTTCGTACAGGGTCATACAAGGTTGTTTTCAAACTATAATTATAGAAAATTAACCAAAAATGGTGAAGAAATAGGGTATTTCAACCAAAGTATCATTTCTAGCTTCTTGGAGTGTGTATTACCATTTTTTCAAGGTGAATTCACATTACCAAACATTTTCCATCGAAATTATAAGCTTTTCCTTCAAAAACCTAAATGTAACCTAATGTTTTATGCCTTAAACTTGCAAAATATGCACTTTTTAACCTAGACATGATAACAAAAAATGAAAAGAGACCTTATAAGGTCAATGATGGTCTTCTAAGACCTTATTAGACTCAACCAACTAGAAAAAAAGAGTTGAGGAACAAAACCCAACCCCACAAGCCAAAAAACACCTAGAAAATTCAAATTTACATTTTGGCAGGAAAAGCAAAATCTAAATTTCGAGGCCTATTTACACAACTTAAACCATTTGAAATGATCCAAATTGACTCCCTAAGACCTAAACTAACACAAATAAGACTCTTGACATCAAAATGAGCATAAACACATCACCAGAGTGATGTTTCTGCATCATACTCCCAAGGGAAAAAAAAGAATGAAACTCAGGTTTCACCTAAGAGAAGGTTTGCAACTATCCTCCCATGCTTGATGATGTCTAGTTCTGTCATCCATGTGGCATCCTCATATGGAAGGTGCTTCCATTTGACCAAATATTGAAATTATTGTTTTCCCAAGCTTATCTTCTTGCTCTCTTTGGTGTCAAGAATGCACTCTAACTCTATTGGTTTGGTGTATGGTAGGTCCTTTATCCAATCAACATATGATATATTTTGTACATTTGCTCTATCATCAACAATAGCAACCTCTTTGTAAGGGTACAAGTCAACAACATTGAAGATTGGTGATATGTCTACTCCACTAGGCAATTGTATCTCATAGGTATTGTTGGAAAACTTCTTAACAACCCTACAAGGACCTATCTTCTTCATATTCAACTTGGTATACTCACCTTTGGGAAACCTTTTCTTTCAGACATGTGCTAAGACAAGATCTCCAACCTTGAAACTAACCTCCCTTCTTTTCAAATATGCATTTTTCTTGTACTTTTCCACACTTGCTTGGAGTTGTTATTTCACTTGTTGATGTATCTCTTGCTTAGCAATTGCAAATTGCTCACCCTCTACACTTTGATTTTCCATACCACTGAGATCCCTCAGCTCAAACACTCCTCTTGGATGCATGCCATAAACCACCTGAAATGGACTCTTTCCAATGCTCCTATTCACTGATTCATTATAAGAAAACTCTACTTGGGTTAACACAAGATCCCATTGTTTAAGATGATCCTTTGAAAGGAATCTTAGTAGGTTACCTAAGCTCCTATTGACCACCTCAGTTTGGCCATCAATCTGAGGGTGGTAGGCTGAGCTAAAACTGAGATTTGTACCAAGCTTTCTCTATATTGTTCTCCAAAAGTGTCCTATAAACTTACTATCTCTATCAAATACTATGCTCAATGGAAATCCATGAATTCTAACAACCTCCTTGAAGAACAAACCTACAACATATGAAGCATCACTTGTAATTTTTCTAGGGATGAAGTGGGCCATCTTGGAAAACATGTCAACAACTACATAAACTTAATCAAAATTCCTTTGAGTCTTTGGAAACCCCATAACAAAGTCCATACTAATGGATTCCCAAGGCCTATTGGGAATGGGTAAAGATTGGTACAGTCCTGCGTTAGTGTTTCTCCCTTTTTCTTTTTGACATATAGTACACCTCTCCACAAATCTTCTTACATTTGTTTTCATCCTTGGCCAAAAGTAATTCCTTCTTAGTTGTTCTAGTGTCTTGTCAAGGCCAAAATGACCTGCCATACTCCCACAATGCTTCTCCTTAATGAGATTTTCCCTCATAGAACACTTTGGCACACAAAGTTGTGCTCCCTTAAACAAAAAACCATCTTGTATAAGATAATCTAGCCACTTCTCTTTGTTAGAGCTAATAGGCTGCTTGCAAACTTCGTAAACTTCCTTGAAATCCTCATCATCCTCATACATCCCCTTGAGTGCTTCAATCCCAACACTTTTTAACTAAATTTCTTGCACCATTACTGCCCTTCTACTTAAAGCATCAGGCACCTTGTTACTCTAGGCCCCTTGTGTTTGATTGTGAAAGTGAAATTTTGTAAGTACCCAACCCACTTAATGTGCCTTTGACTGAGTTTTGCTTGGCTATTTATGAATTGAAGTGCATGTTTTCTATGTATACCACAAACTCTTTAGGTAGAAGGTAATGTCTCCATTTATTAAGTGATTCAAACATTACATACATCTCCAAGTCATATGAAGAGTACTTCTTCTTTGCATCATTCATATTTTCACTAAAATATGTTACTGGTTTATTGTCTTTGCTTAAAACTGCCCCAATTGCATGTCCACTAGCATCACATTCCATTTGGAAGACCTTGTTAAAGTCAAGTAAAACCAAGATAGGATGCCCAGTCACTCTCTTTTTAAGATATTTGAAACTCTTATCATCTTGTTCAATCCACACAAACTTCCCTTTCTTATCCCCCTTAATATTTTCTATGATAGGTGCACATATATGACTGAAATTTCTGATAAATTTTCTGTAAAAACTTGCAAGGCCATGGAATCTTCTTACCTCTGTAATTTTTTTAGGTGTAGGCTACTCCAACTTCACTTTGCTTGGATCCATCTTCAACATCCCCTTTGAAACCACAAAACCAAGATACAACAATTATGTTTTCATGAACTCACACTTTTTTAGATTGATCATCATTTTTTCTTCTTGTAGCCTTCTCAACACCAAATTCAAATGATGCAAATACTCTTCTTTGTTAGCACTGAAAACCAATATATCATCAAGGTAAACTACAACAAACTTACCAATGTATGGCTTGAGGACCTCATTCATAAGCCTCATGAAGGTGCTAGGTGCATTAGAAAGCCCAAATGGCATAATAAGCCACTCATATAGGCCCTCATTAGTTTTGAATGCCATTTTCCACTCATCTCCTTTTCTAATCCTTATTTTGTGGTATCCATTTTTGGGGTCTATCTTTGTGAAGTAACTTGCCCCACACAAACAATCCATTAAGTCCTCTATTCTTGGTAGTGGGAACCTATACCTAATTTTTATCTTTTTTATTTCCCTTCAATCAATACACATCCTCCACTCACCTCCTTTCTTAGGTGCCAAAAAAAATTGGAATTGCACAAGAACTAAGGCTATCCCTAATTAACCCTTTGTTAAACAATTCTCGTACTTGTTTTCTGATTTCTTCATTTTGTTGGGGTGTCAACTTATAGGTTGCTTTTTTGGTAGACTAGCCCCTGGTATACAGTCTATATGGTGACTAATATCTCTCATTGAAGGCAAGGAATTAGGAAATTCATCAACAACTATATCTACATAACCCTTCAACATGTCTTGAATTTCCCAAGGCAACTAATCAATTCTTGCTACTATTATGATATTCCTAGGTCTGATCATCACTACAAAACCTATCTCTTCCTCTTCCATTGTCTTTAGAAACTTTTTTTCACCCACTGACATTGAACTTGATCCCACCTTTTGGTCTTTATCTTCCTCCTTGAAAGGTGCTAAGGTGTAGGTAACTCCATCCTTCTCCAGAACATAAACATTCTTCCTACTAGCATGCATTATTTTTCTATCATATTGCCAAGGCCTACCAAATAACACATGACATACATTCATAGGGATGATATCACATAACACCTTGTCTTTATATCTTCCTATTTGAAACTCTACCCAACATTGTTCATTGACTAATACTTGTTGCCCCTTATTCAACCATGAGACTTTATAGGGTGTAGTGTGAGGTGATCTTTTCAAGTTTAGTTTCTCTACCATCTCAACATAAACTAGATTATCAGTATTACCTGAATCTATGATAACTTGACAACACTTACCTTGACACTTGAAAACAATATGGAATAATGACTTCCTTTGAGGTGGTTCCTTCTCCATTGGAACCTTGATCAATGTCCTTCTCATTAGCAATGATTCTCCTTTCTCTAGCTCTTTTGGTTGTGGTGAGGAGTTAACACTTTCTTCATCTCCTCCTTGAGCAACTTGAGTTCTTCTTTTATTCCTAAAGGTGGTAGTTGTTTTCTCTTTTGGAAACTCCCAAGCTTGACGACTTGCAAACTTGTTTCACTTGTAGCATTTCACTATGAAGCCATTGAATCCTCCTCTTTGTCCAAATCTTCCCTTAAAGTCAAGCCTTCTTCCTCTAAAACCTCCTCTTGAACTTGGTGCTTGTTCTTGTGAGGTGCTTGAATCACCTTGATTCCTTTATGACTATCCTCTACCAACATGTAGACCTCTGCCTATGTAAGTCCTTCATCTACCTCTATTGTGCTTTTGTTTCTTCCTATTCAACTTCTCTTTAACATTTAGTGCTAGTTGATAACACTCTTTAAGTGTTATGGGGCTTGTGAGGCTCATCTCATCTTGTAAGCTATTCTTCAACCCATTAATGTATCTTGCAACCTTGTTAGTATCATCCTCCATGTGTCTTGATCTGATACTCAACTTATAAAATTCTTCAATGTAATCTTTCACTCCCATATCCTTTTGTTTCAAATTCTGCAACTTCATATACAATTGAGTCATGTAGTCACTAGGAAAAAATTTTCCCTTCAACTTGGCAGTCATCCTATCCCAAGAAGTAATATTGGATTTTCCTTTCTTTTTCCTTTCTTCCTGAACATAATCCCACCATAGGGATGCGTGACCTTTCAGCTTGGTCTTGGCCAATTTCACTTGTTGCTCTTTAGGCACATCCTCAAACTCAAAATACTTGTCCAACTCCTCTATCCAATCAAGGAGTTCTTCACCATTCAAACTACCTGTATATATTGGAAGTTCCAACTTCACCTTGGTTCCTTCACCCTTAACTGCCTTCAACAATCTTTCGATCCTCACATCATCAATATCCCTCTCTTCTTGAGGTTCTTCTTGAGGTGCTTCATTCACCACTTCTTCTTCTTGGTCACTCATATCCCTTGTAACCACTCCTCTTCTTTGGTTAGCTTCCGCTGCAGTGAGTCTTGAATCCAAAATGACTCTCACTTCCCTCATTTCTCTAGCAAGGGCTTCTCCCAGTTGTGTTTCTATTCTTTTTGCCACCCTTTCAACAACATTGAGTTTTGGAGGCATCTTTCCTCTTTTGGATTATTAACCCTTATATTGGTTTTATTGGCTTAACTTGGCTCTGATACCAATAATGGTGCAGAGGATAAACAAGATGCAAGGACAATGATTTCATATTCCTATTGATTCTACTAAAGGTGTTCAAACCCTATCTTGCAATATTTTGACAAACTTTCCTCTCTAGGTTCAAACCCTCAATAATGTCCTTGAAAAAACACTCATTCTTATGCCTATTAGATTTCTTACACCTTTAATACAATCCAAAGGGTCTGCTCAACTCCTTACTTTTCTATGGAAAACTCAAGAAACATGTTTTTCACTAAACCCTCAAAGACCTAGGTTTTTGGCAATCTTTTAGGACAATAATCACACATAGACCTACATATCTCACACACATAATATATTAATGATTTTTCCTTTTTTGGATACATGTACACCAACCTAAGGAAGGTTTTCACCAAGTTTCATCAATTTCCAACTGTGCAAACAAAAGATATGAATTTATTTCACTCGTTGGAAACCCTAGTTCTATAACAAGGTAGTCAATAGTATTTTTATCATATCTTGCTCAAAACTTCATGAAATTTAATGAAACTTATTGCATTTGAACCTATAAAAAAAGAACTATCCAACCATGCACTCTCAAACCTGCAAATGTTCCATACAAGGTTGTACAAGGCTGTTTTCAAACTGTAATTATAGAAAATTAACCAAAAATGGTGAAGAAATAGGGTATTTCAACCAAAAACTCCTTTACACCTTCTTGGATCATGTATTACAATTCATTCAAGATGAATTAATATTACCAAATAGTTTGCATTGAAATTACATTCTTTTCCTTGAAAAACCTAAATGTAACCTAATGTTTTATGCCTTAAACTTGCAAAATATGCACTTTTTAACCTAGACATGACAACAAAACATGAAAAGAGACCTTACAAGGTTAGTCATGGTCTTATAAGACCTTATTAGACTCAACCAACCAAAAAAAAGAGTTGAGGAACAAACCCCAACCCTACACAAGCCAAAAATCACCTAGAAAATTCAAATTTGCATTTTTGTGGGAAAAACAAAATTTGAATTTCTAGGCCTATTTACACAACTTAAACCATTTTACATGATCCAAATGGACTCCCTAAGACCTACACTAACACAAATAAGACTCCTAGTTCACGAAAATGAGCATAAACACGTCACTAGAGCGATGCTCTTGCATCATTATTATTTCGATATTTGCACATTTGGTTCCTTTTTTTGGTCATATAGTCACTTTGGCAACCGTTGACCGGCTTACAACTACCACAAATATTGACAGAATGGATGAAAGTTTAAGCTTGTCAAGTGGGAATGAGGTTATGAAATATTTTCGGTATCCAACATTGCAAACTTGATTAAAGACTAACAAAGGAAAACTTTTGATTTAGCTAAGTACTTGGTGAGGTTTTTCTTTGTTTTAAAAGGGGTGACTAAAAGTAATGGCAACACCTTAACAACAAATTTATGTGTTGGGTTCCATGGCTTTCTATATTGGAAGCACAATTTATTTCTCCTAAGATCATTGAGATGATCACTATCCAATCTTGATGTCATGTTCTTAGACTGATTGGAATCCATCTAAAAATGTTTTTTGTCCTTATCCTTTCTATGTAAGGACCCCTTGGACTAAAATTTTCCTTTTGAAGTGGATGAATTCATATCTCTTGACTTTTTAATTGCATCATGTAAAGTAGGTGGACTAAGTGCTTTAATCCAACCTCTCAATAGATCTACTAACCCATCTGTAGTAAAAAAAATCAACCTCCTCTTTGAAATTTTGGTTACCAACAATGATAACCTTTGAAAACCTATAATGTATGTGTCAAAAAAACCCTATTGCTTCAGTTGTGATAACTCCTTAAAATGTAACTCTAGATCCTTTTTATCAAATCCATCACTTATTCTCTCAGTAAACTCTACATGACTCAACTTGATCATGTCCCAAGGTGATCATTCTATGATGAAACCACTCATGATCACTACCATCCAAATGTATAGCAACATACTTTATAGCTTCATCTTCTGGCATAGGGTTAAGCTGAAAATATGTATCAAGTTTTTATACCCAAGCCCTAGATGTAGTCTTGCCCAAACCATCATAATAAGGAATGGATAACTTACCAAATATCCTATGAAAGTCATGTTTATAAACTCTACCACCCTTGTGAGGTCTATGTCTCATCCTAACATCCATGTAATCAAAGAAATACATTTTAGCTTTAAAATCTAGACCTGATTTCCTCTAATCTTGTAAAATTTGATCCTGTAATTCTATTTGTGTTAGCTCAATCTCAATATGAGGGTTATTCCTTAGAGGAAAGTTAGACATTAGGGATCTATTATTGGTTATCCTAATCACTATGTACACTGATTAACATCCCTATTATTAACTGATCCATCCTCATTGCCATCATTCCTTTTTTTTTCATTGTTCCCACCATTGTTAGTATGATTGTTATTGTTATTGCCTCTCATATTCTAAGTCATAAGTGCAACAATTTGAAGTAAATTTTTTTGTAACTCTCACTTCCCTCTAGCAAGATCATTTATAATTTTCCTAGTACTTGGTTCCCTATGCTCTTTATCACCCATATCTACCTCAACCTATTCAACACCTGTGAATGGGTCAATATCCCCTATACCACTGCCTATGGGTAAGTCACAATGCAAACAAAATATGCCCGATAGTTTCTCCCTCTAGGAATTGAGGGGGTTGCCACTGAGTTTTTTTATTCTCTATTGAAATACTTCTACTCTCTATTGCTCATAGGAAGTTGTAGTTGAAACTAATTGAATAAACACATGCTGGTAATAAAAACTAGCTCTAATACCATTTAAATGGTCTACCCATTAAAATCCTTGCACTGAGTGTTAATCGTGACCCATGCTATACTCTTCATTCATCATCAAACCAACTAGAAAAAAACTGACTACAATGAACAAAAACCCATACAAAATATTCAAGGCAATGACATTTAATTCAACTTCATCAAATCCTCCAAGTATATTCAATAACTTCTGGTGAGATATAGCTATCACTATTGGCTATTCTGAAGATATGCCGCTCTTCTCTAAATAGCCCACCCCATAATACCATTCACACAGTCCTCAAGATTAATCAAAATTGTATAGAACTTGAACACCAACATGTAACCACATAGTTTTTAAAACATTTGAATTGACTTCCACAAATATGTACAATTCCACAATCAGTAAAGGTATTTCTTAAATATAATTTCTATAATGTTCAATTTTGTCAGAGGATATAATGTATAGCTCTAAAAAACTATTACTACTTAATCTTAATGGTACAACCCAATAGCTCTGTAAATTAATCTTATCTCTAGGGATATAAAAACACCATAAAAACCAAGCACATGTTAAACTACACAATCTTTTAAACAAACTGTAAACCTGAATACTATTACCAACAATGAATCTCCAACACAACCTCTAAATGCAATCACTCAGGAAATGTCTTTTAGCCTCAAAGGCGATATTCTTTATGGAGGATTCCATCCCCATAAATTTTTGTTAACAACATTAATAACACTTCTTCTCCCAAAAATTTCATGCATAAACAAAAATGAACTTCAAAATTGCTTTTCTTTTCCCTTAGCCATAACTCCTACTTGAGTCTTGAAATTCACCTTTTTTATTTTAAAAATTTTAATTTAAATTTGATGTCACTTTAAACACCCAACATGAAAATATTATTTTTTCTCTTTTTTTATCAACCCCTTATAACTCCCTTTTTAATAATATTTTAATTTACACTAAATTAAATATTAAATTTAACTTAAAACATTAGCGTTAAATTAAAATATTATATCATCAATTATAATTCGAGAGGGGAATTACACATTTTTAAGGTATGTTTTACATTTTATGGGAGATTATCTTTTGTAGATAATGTTCACACAAACCTCATAGTTCAACTATCATACCCTCTAAGTGAAAACACATGAAAATCTCCTAGAAGTTCATCTCTATTTTCCCCAATGTAGTAAGCAATTGGAATCTTAAAATAATGTTTTCTACACCCATGGAAATATTAATGCTATAACATTTCCCTTAACAAATAATAGTATCCCATCTAGAATCATTTGGATCTAGATAGATAAAATCCTTCAGATAAGCTTCAAAATTCTTGTTAGTGAAATTTTGGGTGTTGCCTAAGTCTATCAACATAGTTACTCTTTTTTTTGGAAATCCACCACCTTGAGAGTTTTTGGGATGGTAGTTCTAAAAATCACATGACAAGAGATGGTTGGGTCTTTATTCCTTGATTGGCTCATCGAAAACCTTTAACGATTCATTCTCTTCTTCACCCTTAAATGTAAAACATCTTATTACCTTTATGTCCTCAACTATATTTTATATCACAATTAAAACATAACCCTTTTTCTCTTTTCTCTTCAATTTTTTTTTAGGAAGTCTAGTAGAATGAGGAATTGACCGTGTAAGAGCACTTCCATCTCTTACTATTATGAACCCTTTCCTTTTATTGGATAAACAAATTTCCTCTACTTTTCTTTCCATAATAATTGATTTAGACATAAAAATGGATTGAACATGCATACGTCATATTTGATATGGTTCTTTTCACCCCTAGATATAATACATTTAAAATTTTGCTTATAATATGCTTCACTTTTAAGACTAGGTTTGAAATGGTTGAGTATAGTCCATGATTGTATATGTTTTCTTTAATTTGGTAATATTTATAAAGTATCTACCCATAAATTTATTACCATAATGTGATGAGTTCCTCTTACAAAATAGATGATGTGACAATACATCCCTTATTATTCTTCTCCTTGTAGATCTAATGATATCAAATGAATTTGTCTAGTTCAAAGTACAAGGAGTACATTTTAACCTTCAATGGACATGGAATATGATGACGTTAAAATAACTTCCCCATGTTTGGTATAGTCAATTGGTTGGATCATTGCCATAAAACTTATGCATATCCAATTTTGGAGTTATTCAAGTCATGGTCCATATTTATATCTAATTCAAACCCAAAAGCATCATGTCCTTTAGACACATTTTCTTCCCAATTCTTGTGATATGAATCCACCTACTTAGAGTCCATCAAAATCATAAGATAATATGATTTCTTATACATTGGCAACTTATTTCATAGCGAACCCTTTCATCTCTTCCTTCAATTAAACTATATCATTCTTAACCATGCTAGTTTCTTCATTTATGGAATCCATCTCCTTAATTATTAGACCATCCTTTTTTAGATTCTTCCTAGGATTGATTAGAATGCTTATTTTTCCTCTTGTTGACACACCCAGCATGGTGTATCCAACATTATTTTAAAATATTGTTCATAAATCAAATATAAATAACATATTTTTTATTGTAACTTACCTATGCATAGATATCACTTTACTAAAAAAGTGTAAGAAATTTGTTGATTGGAGTAAATTTGGTGAATGTCCTAATTTCACAATAACTACTCCAAAATAATTTCAATTTGTCTCAAATATGTTTTTTTGTAGGTTTAATATGTCCTTGATCAACCCTTTCAAATTTTAGAAACAAATACACCAAAGTATAATATATATGCATTTCACAACTTTAACTCATAAAAAAATACCTTGTTTCTTTTCTTCTTGATGCCAAGGTCTTTCTCTAATGCCACATGAAATTAAATAACTTGCACAAGAGAAGATTATAATAGGAAGTGTGCTACAAATAATTGATAATATTAAGCTTCATTGAGGGGGTAAACCCCCACAAGTCTTCAAAAAAAATATAATTCATAAAATGGTGATCAATTAATACTCATCAACTCTTATATATGCATCATTAGTTAATATTACTACCATAATCCCAATGAGGCCAACTTAGAGTAATATAATTAGACTTATAGACTCTTCAATGACTCAATTAAGAAATATGCTAGCCACAAGTTGACCATACATATCCTAGTATAATTAGTTGACCAAGGTTGTAGCATAATATCAATGATATAAAGTTTTTCTTTGCACGATTAGACATGCTCATCTTGCAGAAGTATATTATCTCTAAATTTTAATCATCCGCTCTTGGATAATCATATCCCTTACATAATGTAATTTTATTGGATCCTAACTATATGCAAATAAATGTGAAACACAAATAGATGATTCAAACTATTAAAACTAATCCCTATTCTACATTTAAATGAAAACCTCTATATTATGCTAAGGAGCATACACAGAAAAGGATGAAATAAAATAGGAAATGTATCACCCACAAGCCCCTTTTTGTGTCAATGATGGTTGTACTCAAAGTGGATTGGTGTGTGAAAGATTGAATGTTAGGTGCTCAAAATAGTAGCATAAAATTGCATTTTAAGAGTTCATAAAATAGGCTCATGTGATCATATATTTATAGATTTGGAGAACAAAGAATCAATAGAAGATATTCATTTGGGAGATTAATGGCTAGGGATTATTGAGAGGATTGGATGCATGAGAAGCCTCCAAGTGTCATCCTGTGATTGATGCACATGAGGAGGTCCATGATTCAAGTGATTTGGATGGTGGAGATTTTCTTGGAGAAAATAGAGGGTGGAGGTTCAAAAAGTCTTTTTTTAGATCCTTGTTTTTTACATTGATTTACATATAATATTGAGCCATGTACAAGGTTGACTTGGCTAATGATACTTAGGGTTGCTCTAGTGACTAATTAGTTAACTAATTGATTTTTGGTCAACTAATAATTTGAGGGAGAATTTGGGAATTAAATAAATATTTTTTATTTATTCAATTGTTGGAAGATTGGGATATGAGTGATGAACTTAATTAAATGAATGATATATTTATTGAATTAAGGATAGAACATAAAGGAAAGTGCTAAAATGATTGATTAATTAATAAATGATTAGAATTTATTGAATAAATTCTAAGAAGATAATTGGATGGGTTAATTAAATAATTGGTTAAATATTTATTTAACGATGGAAGGGGTTATATGTGGGATGGACCAAGTGATATTGGGATATGGTCAAATTTAGTTGTCTATACTAACATCTTGTTTATGATCTAAAATATATTAAAAATGTTTGTAGAAATTAATAAAAAAAATAAATGGGAGTTAAATAGGATTGAATGTCATGCAAACATAAATTAAAATTTTGAAAAAAGTAAAAATTCAATTAAAAAACTAGATTTTTATCATGAAAAACTATAGGGAGGGGAAAATCTAGTTGCTAATGGCAATAAATAACCTACCAAATCTTATTATATCAATTATAAGTACAAGGAGTGGACGGTAAAAATATTAATCATATGCTCATTATCAATTTGTTGATCCTTATTACAATTAATTTATCAATTTTCACTACAACATGCTATCAAGTCTCTAACGATGCTAATTATCTTCATGTCTTCTTATAGGTACTAAAAGTTCCTAATTGTGCACTAAAATGTTTGCATGCCTCAAATTTAAAGAGATAAGGCCATTCTATTCATTTTTTATTCTTATTTCTCTTTGAGATAAAAATACCTTTTTTAGAAAATAAATGATTAGAAAACCACACTTACAAGGGAATTGATGGTTTCAACATAATCCCTTAAAAGAACAAGATGGATTTTTCCTAAACTCATAACACCTGGAACACACTTGAGGAAATATTAGTGCTCATATGTTCCTTTTCATAACAACATCCACCATAGTGCACAAACTCTTCACAGCCTTTTCCAGGGCCTAGAATCCACTATCCTTTTCATCCAATTGCATCATTTTTTCCATCAATTCCAACCTCTCCTCCACCCTTCTCATTCTTTCAGTGTCAAGACCTGTGACATTCTCTTCACTAGGGTTTTTGATTTCCATCACCTCCAGGTCCTTGGTTGTATTTTCGTGTTCCACAACCCTATCATTAACTTCTTTAGCCTCCTGACTCACTTCTTGTTGCAACTCACCTTCCAATTCCTCATTGATGGAATCCTCCTCCTCAAAAAACTCATCACCAAAGCTATTTAGGATTTCCTCCAAAGAGGACTCAAAATCTTCCTTAATTGCCTTCTTCCTCTAACTATCTTGAGATCCAGAGACACATTTTTCTCTTGAGATTCTTGAATTTTTACTGCTACCTGACCCCTTTGACGCTACCAAACAAACCCTGGTAGACCCTTCATCCCACTAGAGTAGAAAGTTCAAGGTTGTCATTGTCATTCGAGATAGTGATAGTGTTTGGGTCATCTCCTAATTCCCAGATAAGCATTTTCCTTTTTTTATTCACCTCAAGGCCAATAGAACAACACTTTGTTTTTTAGGAGTGGCTTTAAGAAGATCTGACCATGAAGGGTCCTCAGGGTTAGGAGAAGTCTTAGCAGGTTTTTTAGATGGGGTATGAGGGTGGCTCTCAATGAGTTCAATTTTCACAGAGCTCTTAAGGTTTTCAATCAGCTTGAGGGAAAGATTACTCTATGGGGATGTGGCCAGCACATATTTACAGGTAGCACAAATTAGACCCTGGTGTAAAGGTGGATTTGCACCATTGGTTAAGCTCTGACTCAGAGAAGAGAAGAGAAAGAAAGGCAAGTTAATCTTCTCAAGGTGTCGGATATGGTTAAGAATTGGGAAGTGGTAGCCATGAACCAACTGGAAGCGACCTTCAAGCGTGAAATATTTCATCACAAAATAACACACATTGTGGTATGGGGGAGGAAGTAAAACCCTAGAATAACCATTCTGGAATCTCTCAGTCTTCTCTTTATCCTCAAAAAATTTCTCAATATAATCTTAGTATTTACTGTTACTTACCTTTGCCACCCTTTTTCCTTCATAAGCCAGTCTCGTCACCTTAGCTATAAGCTTTGCGTCCACTTTGAATTGGAGATCACCCATCTACACCTCGTCTTCCTTCTAGGCATTGGAAAACTTATAACTCATATGTTCATTATACCCATCCATGGCAGCGAAGTACGGGGTAAACCTAGCTCTTTCGAAAAGCCCCCATAACTCTGAGTTTTTTCGCAGAGAATCATACTTACATGACTCTATTCTCTTCCTTGGACCTCCCATGGTGTTCTCTTTGCAGTGATAATTTTTCTAAAGGAGAAGAAACTCATTTCCTTGCCTATCATCATTCTCGACAATGGCAACCGACAACTCAAAAAACTTAGTTTTAATGGAAACCTTGTGATTTTTCATTTGAGGAAATAACAACTCAAAACATTTGGTAGGTTGTTTGAAAATGAAGCAAAGTCGGTTATCACCTTTTTGAGCCCCATCATAATTAAGTCTGACAGCACTGCCACCCTTCTTAGTCATGATTATACTTAATTTATTATTAGTGTTTCCATTTTCCTTAGCATATGTCAATAAGTCATTTCCAAGATCGTAATCTATATTTTTTTGCAGTGCATATTTCTTTCATTATTTC
>VDFB02036030.1:0-74077 GCA_007258455.2 Sequoia sempervirens
CATGGTGATGGAATGCCATAACTAATGCCATGACAAGCAAATTGCTATGGATTGTCATGGCATTCCATCACCATGAGACCACATTTCCTTTGAGGCATTTTTGAAACAAATAACGCCTTTGTCTAAGTGCTATTGCTACCATTATGCTTTGATAGATCTTTCCAAGCATCCATAATCCTGTTCATAAGCGTGTCCTGTTTTTAGGGTTTTAGCTATAGCAAAGCAAGGTAGTGAACCGCTTGATAAAAATGCTTTGGTAGACATGTATGAAAAATGTGGTAGCATCGACAACTGTCACCATTTGATATTTATGCAGTTGTAGTATGTTTTGTGCAATGTAATCAGCGATATGAATATAACCAACAAAAATCTATTTTCTATAATTCATGGATTGAACTCTGTATTTTATTTGCTCTCAATGTTTGTATGCTATGGAAATGCCATTACATTTTAAAAAAAAGTAGTTTCTTACTATTTTTCTTCAATTTTTTATGTTTTTTTGCAAATCTACCAAAAAACCCTAGTTTTTTCTACCAAAAAACAATATTTTGAAAAAAATCAATTAAAAATAAACAAATCTAATTGAAAATTTGATTAAAAATTAAAAATTTTACCTGATAGAGGTGGATTCCAAATCGGATATCGGATTTCGCTCTCCACTATGCGCCCCCCGCCGATGAGCCGAAAATAAAAATGAATGAGTTTTGGTCGCGGCTTTTTTTTATATATACAGTTGACCAAAATCGGATATCCGATTTGGATCGGATATCCGATTTGGATCGGATATCCGATTCCTTTTGCTTGTGTCAGAATGAGATTTAGCCTTTTGCTTGGGTCGGAATGAGATTTGTTTTACACTGAACAAAATCGGATATCCGATCCAAATCGGATATCCGATTCCTAAAACTAAGTTTTCCCTCTGCCTCGGTAGTCACCCCAGCTCCAAAAAGTCAACTCACCATTTTTGCGTTTTTGAGTCGTAGAAACACGTATTTTTTCCTCCATTGCCACTTTTTGGCATACCATGATCCTGCACATGCCCACATACAACAAGTAAAAGAAGATGTCGAAGGACATCGTGTTGTCATGGTGAATGGAATTGAAGAGTTACCGGGTAAAATCCTTGATGATGATCATACTTTCCTCCTGGTCAGGGAGATTGCTCAAATCTTCAAAGAAGCTATCATGAAGTAGACCTGTGGTAGATGAAGGATTTTCAAAAAATTCAATGAATGCCATATGTGATGTACAACTTTCTCTTGACAATCTCAAGATGCATCTAGATAGATGCAAGAAAATTTGCTCATCTGCAAGAAGGTCAATCACAAGGATTCTTACCATTATTGACTATACAGTTGGTCCAGATGAGGTATTCATGCAAGAGATAAAGAAGAAATATGAAGACTTCTGAGCCAAATGCAAGGAACCATAAAGACTTCTTATATATCCAAAGTTAGATAGTTTATATGCTTTCTTCTATGCATTTTGTAATTAAGCTTCGACATTTTACATGACATTTTGAAAACTGTAATTACATGTAAAAATAGATATGTTCCCCTATAATTGTGGACAACATTTTTGAATAAGTCAACTAGTTAGGTAGGATTTTCCTAGATTTACTCTTCTTATTTTCCTAGATTTTCTCTCCTCTCCCATCTATAAATAAGAGAGGATTTATTGTAATGGTTACCTTTTATCTTTTGCAACAAAGTGCTGCCCACTTGTGCAACAAATATTGAAACTTTGAGTTCAATTTTGTGAATCTAATTTTTGATCAATAAAGAAGTGAAGTTGCATACCAAACTTTGTATTAGGAACAATTATCTTATGGTTTGATCAAATTGGTAGTGATTAGTACTTGAGATTGGAAGGTATTTTAGTAAATTTGTGTAAACTTTGACTTACACTCATTACTTGAATTTGTGATATTGTTGAATACTATTGGTGAATTCTCTATAAGACTTTGTGCTTATATTTATTCATGTTGTTCGTGGGATTATTGTGAAGTATATAGAAGACTTTGTGCTTCTCATACAACGCTAGTTACTATCTTGAAGGATTCTTTATCGGAAGCTATGGAATGACTTTGTGCCTTCGTGAGCTTTTCTTATTGTTATTTATCATTATCATGTTGGTATTCCTAGGCTTTGCTTTGACAAGATATGAATATTGGAATTACTGCTTAATTTTATTTTGAAGTTGTATTGCATCAAGAACCTAAAATTGTGATACACTGTAAAACATATTCTCTTAAAAAAGAGAGGATCATGAATGTGACACACCCCCATATCATTATTGTAAATATTTAATTAGTTTTCCTTAGTTTCAATAAGAAGAAGGGTGCCTCCCCTATCCGAGAGGAGAGATTCTATCTCGCATAATTGTGGTTGAAATCAAGGTTTTATAATATGTTAAAAAGGGATTACATAATTTTCACCCAACACAATTCCACCCCTTCTACCAACAGGTACTCATGAAAGTGCCACCTCCAATACATGCCACCAGATGACTCCAAATAGAGGTAGTGCTTCAAGAAAATGAGGCCACACATAACCCAACATTTATACTCTTGTAGCGCCTCCCCTTTGAGGTCAAGGAGGAATGGATACCGCTTGATCATCGCCCCCGAAATCAGGGCCCTATGCGTATCCCTCGGCTGAGGAAGCCCCACACCTAGCTCCGCTATAATTATAACATCCTCCATGCCCTCCAGTAAATTCCGCATGACCAGCTTGTGAGTCATCAAAAGCGTCACTGCCTTGGGGACCTCTAGGTCCAATAGAGCTGCTGCAAACCGCACTGCAATATTAGCATTTGTGTGATACTATTCAACCAAGGAGATATATTCCTCACCCAATAAAAGCTGCACCACCTCAAGAACTAGGGGATCCCAATCTTTGAAGATTGACTTCAATCTTCCATAGCATATCTTATCAAAAAAAAAACACAAAGCTTCCGGGAGGCTTTGAGACAAATAGGCATTTCCATTTTGTGGATGGAAAGAAAGAATGGTTGGGAGAGGGTATAAAGATGAGAATCACCCACTATATGTGTGGTGATGCTGTCACCACTCGATCTCGTAGCCATCTGCCATAAAAGGCTTGCAACCGTCGTCCTTTGCAATGATACCAAGCACTCCGATCTCCAATGTCTACGTCTTGTCAAATATTCTTTGTGTCCTTTCCACCATCCTTGATAGGCTCCACCTCACAATGCCCACCCTGGCTAGCCCACACAATTAATTCATCCCGCCACCAAACTCCTCCACCACGCTAGCTAGGACAGATGCTGTCCCGCCCCTTCCAACCTAACAACACCGTCACCCTGGCCACCCGCCTAGCAACTGTGGGAAAAAATATAAACACTAGTTATGATATATAAAAATTATATATTTAAAAACCACAATTTTAGATCTATAAAATACTATGTTGATGATTTAAAAATTGTATCAAGGCAAGTGATAATTAAGTATGCTAACTACTTATTGTCTTAGATCTTTGTGTGAATATTAATGACTATAAAGCTTTCCTTATTTATGAGAGTCAAGTTTCTAATGAAATTGAACTTGAATACACATGTGAATTTGAGGACCAACGTGTCGCAATCCACCCTAGTGAAATACCTAAACTTGATGCAATCTAGTTTGAGGTGTATGTAATTTTTTCTCATCATATTCTTTTAATCCCTAGTTAGGTATATTTTTTAGAGGTATGTGAGTTTGAGGCTTTTAATTTTGTCATAACTCATTTTAAGGAGTTGGAAAACAAGTGGATATGTTTGACATGGGTAGTTAGCTCGTCTTCTTTTCTTCGTGTATTTAGACTGGGTTTCTAAACCTAGTACGAAAATGGTATTCCATTTTAATTAAGATCTCATAGATACAAATGACAATATGAAAGAACCTAGTGTAGTCAAGTGAATATGAAGAAAATAAAAATTTAAGAAACCTTTATTTATGACTAATTGCACCTCCAATTGAGCCTAATAAACTAAACAAACAAGATTAAAAACTAATATATCTATCACCAAACCCTCTTATTACACATAAAGAGTGTGGATGTGCTCAATATTTGTGATGAGATATTAAGAATGTTGATGCTCGTACACTAGCCGCATAACATTGTATTCATGAAGTATATCAACATATCTCACATGAGGTGCTACTTATTGAGTTTTGGGATGATGGACCAAGGGCTAGGATTGATTGGAAAAAATAAATGAATGGGATTTCTTGAGAGGTTTGGGGCCATCAAAGACCTCCAAGTGGAACCTTGAAATTAGTTCAAAAAAGGATCTATGTGATTAAATGAGAATGGATGGTGGACATCTTGGAAAAGGATCGATGGTAAGGATAATTTTTTTAGAAGACTAAAATGTTTTTTTTTTCTGAGTTATGTGAAGGGCTAGTTGTTTATTGATTAAATGGATGGATAATATTCAATGAGATGACTTTATGGAGAAATAGGAAGCATGGTCCATGTGCATGCATGAGAATATTTTACTTGGCTTAAGGGTGATTAGTAAGGTGAAAGTGGATGCATTATTAACTAATTAGTTTATCAAACTAATGGTTTGAGGGGGAAAAAAGAGAATTAAATAAATATTTTGTATTTTTTTTTGTTTTTGAAGATATTTTTTTTATTAAGGGGTAAACACTTTTGACTTGGAGCTATGAACTGGTGAGGTCACAAACAGGGGACCTCATCCCCAATTTAAACATTCAACAATTACACCTCAAAGGGGTTTGAACCTTGATGGCAAGAACACCACCACAACTTAACCATCATACCATGCCACTATTGGCATTTTCTTTGAAGATTAGGATATGAAGGGAAAATTAAATAAATATTGAATGTATTTAATAAGTTTGGACTATAGAGGAAAAGGGATATAATAATCAATTAATAACATTTAGTTTTCACAATCCATGATAATGTAAATATTGATATTTTTGGCAAAACTGTGTGTGTTTTTTAAAAAAAAAAAAACACACACACACACACAGAGTTTTGCTAAAAATATCAATATTTAAATAATCAATTAATTAAAAGAAAAATTTATTTAATTAATGTTAGGAAGATGATTGGAAGGTTAATTAAATAATTAGTTTTCTTTAATTAACATTGTAAGGGGATAAATCAAGTGATTTTTGGGTTGGATGAATTCATATGTCTATATTTTCCCCTATTTGATATGTTGTTGCAAGAGAAGTAACATATCAAAAAATAAAATATAGTGACTTTGGAAGATATGGGACTAATGGGAGGATTCCCTAGTAATTGGAAGAAAAGGTTTTGATTAAGAGGAATGACACAACCTGGATTCCCTCTCAAGTGGATAAGTGGGTTTGAAGAAAATGTGTGCTCTCAAAATGAATAGAGGGATTTGAGGATGATAGAATAATATGAAGGGATGAAAATATTGCTTGGGAGATGGAGGGGAGGGTGATTTAAATGGATAGGGGGATAGTTGTGCAAATCGAGTCGAGTATCATTTTATTTGATGTAGCACTTGACATTAAGCAAAAAGGTATAAGGAATAGGGTGACAATGTGCCAAGTGTGTAAAGATCTAATCCAAAATAAAAGGTCACAAGAAATCATATTCCATATGGTATCATGATATGTAGGACCATCATGGACCATTATGGTGGTATGCTTAAAGGATCATGAATAATGCAACCAAAAAATTATAATACACACAAGCAAGCAAGAAAACATCCACAAACAATACAAGGACAAACATGATGTTTCCCCTAGTCAAGCTAAAAACTAATGATTGAGTGATGATGAGGATGATAAAATTATTGATGATGAGAATAATGTAGGGATTGGGAATGATATATCTCAATTATTTTTGAGTTGATCAATGTTTGTAAGAATACTAGGAACTAAAATAAGGGATGCTTTTGGATGATTTCTTGGAAAGATTGACATGGATTTAGATGATTTGTATGCATTGGGGTGGACTAATTTGGGAGTGTGGGAGTTTATATTATATTTCACATACCAATGCAAATGGAGAATCACCCTTACCTCAGAATTTAAGGCCACTCAAGTTGCTGATTTGTTTTTTAGAGAGATATTTAGATTCCACAGGTTGCCAAAGAACATTGTGAGTGACAGGGACAACTGGTTTATCAATTTATTTTGGAAAAAACTCTTTTGTTTGGTGCACATGAAATTGACTCCCAACACTAGCTACCACCCTCAAACGTATGGAAAAATTGAGATAGTGAACAAATGGATTGAGGGGTACCTAAGGAACTATGTGACATGGAAACAATTAGCTTGCGGGAAATGGTTACATCTAGGGGAGTTTTGCTACAAACCCACACATCTTTCATGAACTTGATCCTTGCAGATAGTAGAGTGTCAAGGGCTAGAGATATGGTGCAACAAAATATGGATATCATGAATGCCCTTAAAGAGAACTTACAACATGCCCAAAACTAGCAAAAAATGTATGCAGATTGATATAGGATTGAGCAGGTTTTCAAGGTTGGTGATATGGTTTATCTCAGATTGCAGCCCTATCGACAATCCACCCTTAAAGGGAATGGAGCAAAGAAGTTCTTGCTGAAACCTTGATTTTATGGCCCCTACAAGATCCTAAGAAGTGTGGGTGAAGTGGCATATGAGCTGGAACCTCCCAAGGATAGCAAAATTCATAACATTTTTCATGTGTTGTGCCTAAAATGGGCACTTGGCTAATAGGTTGCACATTCAACAGAATTGCCTCCTTTTGATGATGAAGGTAAATTGATACTCGAGCCTGAGACTATGTTGGATGTGAGGGAGAAAAAACTACAAAACAACATCATACCAAAATATTTGGTGAAATGGAAGAATCTTCTAATCAAAGATGCAACTTGAGAGGGTGTGGAGATCCTTGAGTACCCTAACTTGAGGTTGCTCCAGGACAAGCAACAATTTGGAGGAGGGCACTGCCATGTCCTAAACTTTTCAAGCCAATTCTAGAGCGAAATAATTAAAAGCGTTTTTAAACACTAGTTTAATAATAAACAATAATAAATATAAATTAATAGTAAATAACATTTAAATTTAATTTTTGGCCAACTCCTTTCCTTTGGCGCCAAAGAATGATAACCGAATTTAATCTGCTGGGCCGACCCCTTGGTTGGCATACTATTTATGCGGGAGCTGTTGTTTTGATGAGGCATCACGAATTAGACGAGATCTTGTAAGGAGATGAAAACCTCTGTGACTCAGCAGCCAGGTGTGACGACCATCTCACTCTGGTGATTTGCGACATTTCCTTTGTTATCTGCGATTTCAACAAGATAATTTCCATTTACTACCTGGGCGAACAGGTTTGAGGTCTGGGCGATCAACGTTTAGCGGCTGGTGGCCGAGCCTCAGGCTCTAGCCACGAGCTCGACACCTGGCAGGTGAGAAGACTTCTAGTCGACATTCCCGTGCGCAAAGATCCATTGTCCCGGTCGGCTCCTCTCTGATCGCCATTTCTCCAGGTCACTGTGAATTCATCTCTATAGGGCGCTATACCCGTCTGAGGCTGCGATCCATACTTTAAAGGATGAAATATCCATACTGATCTCCGGGTCAGTATAGCAGCGAAGTCGTGCAGGAACCTGGAGCCACCATCATAACCATTGTGAGCCTTCTTGGAATGTTGAATGAGGCGACCTCATCCAGATAGTGCCGCCATCGATATAGCTCTCATTACTGATCGGGACCTTTGGGCTGGCTTCCGTGTGAGATCTGAGACAAATGTTATGCGGAGCCGTCCTGTGTAAAACTGATGCGAACTTTCCTACTGTCATTGACGGGTGAACATTTCTATTGAACCCGACTGTTCTATGTTTTCTGACTGTATTAGAACTTCTCGGATCAGTTTATGATCTTCTATATCAGAATTGGCTTATGTTTGAAGGCACGAGTCTGTGATTTTTGTGATTCTGAGATAATAGTGTGGTAATCTGTTGACTGGATTATATCGTATGATTAAGGTACTGTTATTGTTTTCAGTAAATTAGACCTAGCACCTTACATATTCGATTACTAGAGGTGGGCATATACTATTAGCAATGCTCATAGTTCAAGATTTCATATAGTGCCCTATAATATATTGAGAATTATGACCATACCTAGACAATTTTTTATCATATTACACACCCGCATCTATCAATTCTCTATCAAATTATTTCATTTGGAAGTATCTGTCACATCAAGTAGAGTTACATCACATTGATGTATTTTACAATTTGATGTTTTATGTAACTTTTCACATGCTGTCAATATTCTAAATTGACTCAAGATCCAACTATAGGTTTAGACAAATAATTTGTAGGTTGCATAGATTGTGAGAACCATCTTGTCAAACTTTGACATGTTCTTGGTCTTGAGGTTCTTAAGGGGCATCATCCAACCAATATAGATATAGAGGAGTGTGATTCTTGATAAATGAAATGATATCTCTAGCAGCATTTACTAATCCACTTGAACATGTTGATGCTATTGGTTTTGTGTCATAATATGTACAATATAAAATAACACTCTCAACATTGTAATATTGAAGCAAATTGTTCTTTTTGCAACATTGCATATTTTTCCACTATCGGAAAACTAGCTAGACTTGGAAGAAATTGGAGTACTCATTTCTAGATTGACTTAGTTCCCAACTAAATATTTAGATAGAACATTTGTAGGTGTGATATATGGTGAGAATCAACTTGTCAAACTTAGAGATTGTTTTTTTAGTTTTAGGGCTCTTAAGAGACATGATCCAATTTATGTTGTTTGGGAAGATTGGGATTTTTAGGCAATGAAATGATACTTCTAATAATATTTACTAGTGGGTGTAAATATTTCACTTCAGGTAAGATAGTTTTCATCCTAGTTGTAATATTTCATCTAGTTATTAAGTTTACTTAGGATAATATAAATATTTAATTATTCTCATGTAGTAGCTAATGGTATGTGCACCTTGTTCATTGAGCTACACATGTACTATCACTGCCTCAAAAATTCTTAATTTATGGTAATTAAGTGTCACATTTGTTTATTTGAGCTCACCTTTGTCTTATTTATATTTCAAGTTAACTTACGTCTTGATTGAGACTAATTATAAGTTAAAATTTGACCTCTTGATCATATCTTCTCCTTAACTCATATATCCAAGAGATATATACATTTATAATAATGCTACATTATATTGGATATTGAATATTTTATTCTATTCGATTAGATTTATGATTAGCTTATAAATATTAGGTATTGGGTATATTTGTTGTTTATGACAAATCTCTATATGGTATTAGAGTCATGGTATCATATGGGATAGTCCTTTTAGGTAATAGAAACATCTAGATATTAGTTCATGACATATTTTATGATTGGTGAAACTATTTTGAGCTCACAATTATATTAATCATACTTAAATTAACAAGACTCAACTATTGATTTGAACTCATAAGTTTCCCTTTCTATGGTATGTCATTAATGAAAGTGTCAATATTAAATGAAGAAAAGCCTCCCTTGCATTTAGGTCTAATTTTGTGAGGCCTCTATCAATTCAACTTATACAAAACCCCTCTACACATGATAAATCAACCTTTAGTTGTTAACATCAATATGAGTAAAGTTAGGGATATCTAGGAATATCTCAATAATAATTCTTAGGTCCACCTAATGCTAACCTTTGAATGGACATTGAAGCTACTATGAGGAAATTTTTCAAAAAAGCTAAAACCCCTCCCTTTCCAAAGCCCAAGAAAGGATTCTTTCTAGCCTTCAAAAATTGATAAAAGACAAGGAAATCTCAAGAGGTGAGAATAGTTCCAAATGTAGAAAAATTGGAAATTAAAATATACTTTTATATTTCACAATTCCCAAAGGATAAAACTAGACAAGAAGAAATGATAGACAATGAAAGAGAGGATGAGTGAATTGTCAATATTGAGCTTGATTCGAGAAACCTTAAGAAAATGGGCCAACCTAAGAAAATATAGGATACATGGGATGAGGTTGTAAAGTTAAAAAACAACAACAAAAAGAATGTAATCAAAGAGGTAATTCCAAAAGTGGGACTGTAGAATCGGTAGTTGTAAAATTATGGATTCCTCTAAAAAAAAAGTAAGAAAGGCACTAAAAATGATATAAGTATCCAATAGGTTCCTTTAGAATCCAAGAAAGACAGGTTAATGACTGCGAGGAATCTAACCCTACCTTCAACCTGGTAGAGAAAATAAAAAAATATGGAGGCATTGATTCTTTAGGAAAAAATTCTAGGTCTACTAAAATAGAGTTTCAAGAGAAAAGGGTTCGCAATAATTAGGAGAAAATAGCAGAATGAAGACCTTAACAATCAAAGGATAAGGGGAAACAAAAACAAAGAGAAAATGGTCAAAAGTAATGAGGATAAATAGAAAGAAAATATATAAAAGTCGGACAATGGTGTTATGTAGCTAGAGGGCATAATGTCAAGGACATTGAATATGTCAAAGGAAATGGTGAATTGTTTGATCATCAACATGGTGATTTTGTAGGGAGAAAAAAAAAAGGAAGAACAAGCTAGAGGAAAAGAAAGATAAAGAAAAAGAGAAGCTAAAAAGAATCAAGGAGGACAAGGAGGAGAATTTTTAGGTGGATTTTAAAAAATGGAATGAAAAGATCAAACTTCTCTCAGATGAATGGAGTGCTTGTGAACCTCCAAAACTTCAAGATTGCTCGAGTGACTTCTTTTTTGCTTTTTAGGTTTCTTTTTAGTTTGTTTTGTTTGGTGTACACTACCCTAATATAATCTAATGTTAGTCTCTTAATCTTTTGAATTTTGCTTTACATATACTTATTTTGATTCTATTATAAGGGATTGGGACCTTTTTCACATTTTAGTATATTAAAAAATATTGATTTGTGAAATTATACATGTTAAAGCTTACCAATAAGAATGAAGTTTGCTTAAATTTTTTTTTTGCAATTTTTTTAAAAAAATATGACACTATTTTTGGTATCATCATTAGGCAAGGGACTATTGCAACACAAATCCATTAATAGGGGGATTAAAAATTGTACCGGTTAACATTTATGAAAAGCTAGAACATTTTTATGGAAAGTAAAAATTTATCTCTTGCAAAATTAAGATGCAAATTTAAAATAAAAATAAAAAATGAATGATTGGAAAAAGTTCCACTCATTTTTAGACCTTAATGTCACTCAAAAACTAAATATTTTTAAAATAATAAAATATTTGAAAATTAAATATATCATATACTTTTAAAATAATAAAATATTTGAAAATTAAATGTTTCCTAATATTTTTCCTAAAAACTCCACCCCTTTTTTTCACTCCATGCATGTGTATTTATTATTGAACACCGTTGTTCTACAGACTACTTTATTTTAAACCCATAAAAAACTTTTTAATCTTTATTTTTCTTAGTATGCAATACAAATCTTAACTCATAGATTAATGTTTGTCTTGTGAGATTTTTTCAAACTCAAGGAAATATACAACTTTATTTTACCTCATCTAAACACAACAAAGAAAACTATGGTGCAATCAGTTCAACATGTTTTGAAGAGAATTCTCCAGCAATGGAGTAGACTCCACACGAATAGAAGCCATTACGATCCATTCAAATTGCTCTAGTAGAAGGAAGGATACCATGTTGAATCCAAGTTAATTTACACTTGAAAAGATTCAAAAACTAATAATCACATCTCCAAATTCAAACAACAACCATCCAAAATTAAAATCACAATGACAATGGTGACCAACCCTATTATTAACAAAATCAAAAGCCAAATCAAAATTCATTGAAACCTAGTAAAAAAATTCAAAAGAATTAGTTGGCTATTGATGCCCCTCTAAACCCACTCCAAGCATCTAAAAGAACAAGTATAAGGACAATTCTTTCTGAACTGGTTACTCATGAAGAAGAAAATTCCAAATGAGGGAGATATTATGGATCCAAGAGGAAAAGGGAGACTTGGCAGAGCAAGCTCACAAAATCTGGGAAGATGGTTTTTGAATCTATTCTAGAAGAAAATGACGACGTAGGTAAAATTTTGGATTTGTGTTTTGAAAAATTAGTTGAGGTGGACTTGATAGGCTATTAAAAACTAGTAAAGAAAATGTACAAGTTATATGTTTGTACAATAAAATCATAAAATATATTAATTCTTATTGGATCCATTTGCATTACATTATATTGGTTTATAAAGTCATTGATTTTCCCATGCAAACTATCTATGGGAATAACTTCTCAAAACTAACTATTAATTAATTTATTACCAAAAACTAATCTAATTACTAATTTATTAAATGTAAACTTTAATTTCCTAACAACTTCCCCTTAAAATTTACATAATAAAAAACAAAATTTAAAAGTGTAAAAAGTGTAAACCCCCCTTAAGGAACTTTACATTACAAAAAAGAAACCAAAATATTGTATCAACATTAGCCTAAACTTCTTGGTCTAGGAAAATGGTCTGATTAGCTAACCCTACATCAACACCAACCTAAACTCATTTGTCTAGGAAAATGTCTTGAGCATCAACCCAAACTCCTCATGTTTAGGTAAATGTTCTGATTATCTAATCTACATTAACATCAATCCAAACTCCTCATGTTTGGATAAATGTTTTGATTGTCCAACATCTACCTGTGAATTGAGACACACTCCACTATTCACAAGAAAATCACCAAACAACTGTAAATCGAGACTAACTCCATATCCACAGTAACACTCCTCCATTTGTGGATCGATATTCGTTCAATCATCCACAAATATAGATCTACAAAACTATGGATCGAGACAAACTCAATTATCCATAAATGGTTTGTGGATTCAACTATCCACATAGCAACAAAACATTGCATGTCCCATCTTGCTCCTGAAAGAACTAAAGATGAAACACATGCTTCTCATGCAAGAATCATCCTTGAAGGAGAAGCTAGCTCGAGATGATAGATGTCCTCCCACCTCCATTTCCTCCAACCTCCAATTTGACCCCTTCAAATCTTAAATTCTAGAAGTAGCATTAGATTCTTCAATATGACAAGCATGTGATTTTCAAAATTTCTATCAGGAATATTATGGATGCCATCAAGAACACATACATAATGTATGACCATGTTCAAATGTTAAAAATAACAATGTTAATTTCGACCAATAATGAAACCACACGCTAGTCAACCATATACCTCCAAAAAATAAAATAGTTTAAAAGATTTGAATCACCAATCCCACCTATAAAAAATAATTGCATATACTAACTTGTTGAATACCTTAATGAAAAATACAATACTCAAATTAGATTCCAAATCAAATTACACCTTATACTCATTGTCCTCCTTACACAATTATGCACCTCTTTTATGCATTAAATGCCATATAAACTGATTTTATTGGAATCCTTAAACTAAAACATTTAGATAGCAAACTTACCAATTCCAACTCCAAACCGTAGGCCAATCAAATAAAATTGATATCCCTGGTAGTTTAAACTTCAAGGCCTCGGAAAACTAATCAACAAAAAAAGGATATCTTTTGCACATCATCTCTCACATACACTTGATAAAAGCTTCCCATGCACAACAATGCACACCAACACTTCTTTCACCTTTTACGCCTCTTTCAACTCAAACCTATTGTTTGATCTTTGAATTTATCTTTGGTGGGATTGTTTTGTTCCCCTTCTCTACTCCAAAGCCTTGGACGGTAGTATCAACTTCCTCTTCAAACTAATTAATATCTCCTAGATGATCTTCCATGGCTCTAGATTTGGGGATTAAAACGCCATTCTTCGCTCCTTCCCAGGCAACAGTTAAATCTTGTTTTGATATTGCCTTTCTAGTTGCTTCTTTTAGCCGTATCTATGCACAATAACAACTAGAGGTCTGCGACAAACCAGATCGTCATGGCACTAAACCCTAAGAAGACCTTTCAAATGTTGCTAGAAGAAACATTTTCTTATCTCTGCAAACCCTCGTTTCTACCAAATGCGCTCTACACAACCTCTTGCTTCGGCTTTGAGAAACCCTCCACTATTCTCAATTCGAGATGGATGTCTATACTTGAGCCTTAGAAGCTCTCTCCATGGCCTTGGAAAATTTAATCTGCAGCTTTGATATATGACAAAAAAGCTATGAAGTGGAATACCGATACCGATTCGAACAAATCAACATATTACTGTCTCTCACCAGCCCTAAAATCATAGCCGCTCTGATACCATGCTAAAAATTAATAGAGAAAATGTACAGGTTACATGTTTGCACAATAAAATTATTAAATATATTAATTTTTTGTTAAATCTATTTACACTACATTGATTTATAAAGTCATTGATTTTTCCCTGTAAATTACCTAAAATGAATAACTTCACAAAAACTAACTATTAATTTTTCTATTACTAAAAACTAATTTAATAGTAAAAACTAACCTAATAACTAATTTATTAAATGTAAACTTTAATTTACTAACATAGAAAATTATAAGAGGTTCTACACACAAGCCATTTCTGGTAGCATCGAGCACGTTTGGGTAAAAGATTGCAAATACATAGCATTGGAGAATTATAGCCAAACTAGAAATTGGTTTACAAGATGGAGTATCGATTTGGATGCTGTAGTAGGATTACACTTGGAAATCTTCTCGGCAACATCTGTTAGAAGCCAACCAGCTATAGGCTTTCAAGAGCCACGTTGAACACTGTACAGATTGATAGATTATACAATACAAAATTTCAATCTTTTTAATCGTCAATTATTATTATTATTGGTTAATTTGAAATTCGAAGCGTGAGTGGGCCACCCCTAACATATTTTTACTAAAAAAATAAGTAATGCGATGTAGATATATGTGCCTTATTCGCAGGCCACATTTCTCAATCATCAAATGTATAAACCAAATTTGATGTTTGATGAATCCATCCGAATACGGTAGGCAAGAAGAATAACAATCAAACTAGAATGGAATGCTTGGCATTCCACTTTTTTTTAAAATAAACAATTATACTAAGTTCATATAAAAAGAGAAATTAGAAAATTCAAAAAAAAGAAGAGAAAAAAAGCTTGGCTTCAATAGCAATTCATAGGGAGAAGTCCAACTAAAACTACTAATATCAATAGATACTAAGCATTTTACAACTTACACTAGATACAGAAAACAGCTATGACATCAAACGATAGTAAGTTTGAAAGAGCTACATGGAGGTGAAAGCAATGTTTTATATTGCAATTTTTTTACAAGCAGTATTAAGCAATGAAAAGGAAGAATTGGTGTATATTCTAGGAGGTTGGGTGAGGATGAATAAAAGTAATATGCTTGTTTGACTGCATAGCCTCATGCTTTTGATGTATTTAAATTCTACCACAAGCCGCTCTTCAATACTGAATTCTTTGATTGTCATTTGTAGCCTCAAATTAGAAGTGGTTTTCTATGGTGGATGAAAATCCATTGGATTGACCAAGAAACATGCAACAATCTGACTCTTGTTTAGCTGAGTTACATTAGTCACTTGTCTCCTTTATTTTTCTGTTGTTAGAATTTCTTCTATTGCTTTTGATCTGCTTTGATGATTAATAAAGTTTTTCCTCAATAGATTAAGGCACTCATATTGGCAACTCAGGTAATCCTGAAGGATTTGTTACTCGTGTTTCTGCTCTTAAATTGTAGAACACCAAAATAGCAATACATTTGTACAAAAGTTTTATTTTTGATCGCTTGGTGTCCATTGTTGTTAGCAACTCTTCGAGTGTTCTATTTGTATTGAACAATGCAACATGTATAGTCAAGTCTTTGATTTGCAAAGGCTTTCCACTTGGTCTACTAGAATGATGTAGGATTTTATAATAACAAGGACTAAAGGCTTGGTTGCTGCTAGTCTCATTTTCCAAAGGCTTGAGATCGATGGATTGTCATTTATGATATCAGCATAAAAGTGGCTGCATCCTAAATGGAAAAACATTTCAAGTCTTCTATGTCATTATTGCCATCCAATTCATGCATAATATGCCCATCAGCCTCTTGTACTGGTATCTAGAGATGGAATTTATGTTCCAATTAAGTGTATGAAATATCTCGAGGTTGTTTAAGTTGCAAAGCATAGTTATAAAAAAGCAATGCAGAGATGTTTTTTCATATTCCCACGGTAATCTTGGTGGCTCCAAAGGGAGCTTGGATTGTAACTTGCTGATTCCAGTTGGTGTTAAGAGACACACACTCAGTTACCAGAGTTTTGATTCTTAGTGGGTGTCTCCAATTTATTTTTCATGGTGACATATGTGCTATATACTTCTTTGTTCAATACTGGTTCACTTTTTCATGCTCATTCCATTTCCAACACTTAAGCAAACATTCTATATCTATTACAGAGTTGGTTGCTCAAAAATAACACTTAGAACATCATCACACTTAATTTATTTTTAGTATTATACCATTGAATATATGAGATAGCAAATAAGCGCATTAAGACTTACTGTCAATAGTGTAGGCATGAATTACAATTGAAATAAAGGATGTAAGTAGCAGCTCATAACTATAACACGTCAATATTCAGCTTTATGTATGCTATTTTTCAAGAGCAACTTCACTGGATTAGCATATAGGAAATTCCAAAGCTGTGTTTAAGAGTTGTCAGTTGGAATATTCATGCCAATTATGACTATGGTGGAATTAGAGTGTTTGTTCCATTTGGCTTGTGTAGGGCTTTGCTGATACATTAAAAATTCATGTAAATTAAATGATATGAAACATATGTTGGAAATTTCCATGATTTAGATGATAGGCAGTAATTCATCAATTAGAGAACCAAGAGCTTATGTTTTGCTAGGGTATATATCTTATGTTTATGGTAGTGTGCATTGTATACTACTTTCCATGCTTGTTCATTTCTTTCATGCTGATTTTATCTCTAACAATTAAATAAACATTCTAAATTTATGTCTGGTTGATTCTCAAACACAAAACAAAGAACATCAACATTCCAGTACCATACCCTGAATTTATGCATTGAGAAAAATGAAAAATCATACATTTTGTACGTGGTAGCAGGAAAAAAGCGTATGAAAAATGTATTTCAACAACATAGGTATTAATTTGAGCATGTAGACATTGCAACCAGTAGAAGTATTTTCTAATGTAGCTTTTGTGATTTGAAAGCAATGATGGCCACAGTGACTATTGTGGTCATAGTGCAGCTGCAATGATTCTAAAGCATTTGCTTGAAAGTTTCGAAAGCCTTTGGAAAAAGTCCGCATTGTGCATACGCTGCAATCATTGCATTTACTGAGATGTTATCACATTTCAGCATTCTCGGCCAAAGCTTCAATAAAAATGGTTTGCCATATCCTGCGATCATTGCAGTCCATGCGATGAGATATATTTGAGACATTCTGTTAAAACAGTTCACGAACCTTGACAACACTTTCACAATTTGCATACATGTCCATCAAGGCGTCTGTAATTACATCTGACAAAATTCCTCAATCCTTTATGCTCAGATGGACATTAACTAGGGGAGGGGCCCATAGTTGAGCACCCTAAGTTCCCTTTTCTCAAAATCCTATATGGAAATTTCAAATCACTTTCAATTTTGTACAATAGTTTATTTGAAAACTCATGTACTTCTATATTTCGTTTTAGAGCCACATCATCAATATGATGCCACATCAATATGCTTTTTGTTTAGGTATCTAAAAAAAGCCCAAAAAAAAAGTGAGACCGATAGTGGTGCACTTAGTCATGTTTTATTGGTGAGCTGATTTGGCATCACATGATTTGTCAGTTTGTGTATTTTATGGATAAAAAGTGTTTTACAATTGAATATTAAGGTGCTTCACTATGGGACCCACTGAGGACTACTTCTATCCCCACTATTGAATCCCTCTCCCCTATTCCAACTTTCATTTATATTCATATTCAGATTGAATTTGAAGAATATGCGGCGTGAACTATTTTGCTTCAAATTTCAGGGCAAACCAAATAATCGTCGAATGGGAAGTTTTCAAACCAATGGAAATGCATTTCGACGATTCAGGGGTTTGCAGAACCATAAAAATACCGAAAAAGTAAGTTTTAAATCTCCAAAAAGTGGTGATAACAAGTCATTCAGCTTTTCGACAAATTCTAAACTCTCTAACTCGACGAATGAAGAGTATTATAAAGAATATTATAATATTAGAATTATAATATAATATTAATATAAGTTAATGATATATAATATATTAAAATATTATTTAAAATATTATTAATATATATACATAATAATATAATATTAATATTTAATATATTACTATGTATTTATAAATATTTTTAGATTATATATATATATATATATATAAAATTTCATAATGTTACATTTTGTTTATATAAACAATACAATAAATATATGATTATTAGTTCTTGTCAAGGGAATTATAGGCAAGGCCTGTTTTTAACTAGTTATTAATAATTTTGTTTCTAACAAATGAGAGTTCAATTTTTTTTTTCTATTTAACAAATATTTGTTTATTGTTAAAGTAAACATGCAAAAAATATAACAAAACATATTTCACAAATAAATTTTCTTAAATATAATTACAAAGAAAGTTGAGTGATAAAAAAAACCATTTATGTAGTTCCATTATCATAGTGGCGATTATAGCGACAGATGGAAAGGGTAGATGAAAATGGCATCTCTTGTTGGATTGACGTGGTTGGCAAAACTAGAACCATTTATCAACTGCAATGATATTTCACCTTGGACAGTTTGACAATTAGATCAAATAAACCAACATCTACAATATATGTGTGTAATGGTGAGAGGAAATGGTTTATTTGTGAGAGGTATTCATGTCCACTCATATTTGTGGCAACCATTATGGTATTTTAAGAGGCTTACTACTCAAGACTTAGATGATTTATTCCAACTGAGCCAAATAAATTAAATAGTAGTTCATTCTTTTCTTCGAGTTTATTTTTTAAGAAATTATGGCTTAAATTTTGAATGGTTGTTGCAAGGAAGAAAGTCGATTTGATACCTAGCTTTTTGTAAAGGAGTGTTTCTGGGTTGGAGAAATGTATTGATCTCAATTCAAATTTTATTAAATTTAGCTACATTTCTTGATTTAAAGCAAGCTAAAATTTATTGTAAGCTCTGAGAAACTCCATACACTGCTAATTTTTTTATACAATATTAACCTAGAAAGATCCCATTTTTCCAATTTCTTTTCTCGAAAGAATCCAACCTTTATCAAGTTGGAAGTCGTTGGGTCGTTTATGAATAGGTGCATTGAGGACTTGTGTTACTATAAATGTGACGAGAGAGCACCATTTCATGTCACGATGGTTGAAACACATTTTCTGTCATCAACGACAACTTCTATGGAACTCAAATGTTTCCAAGCATTGTTGGTAAAAGAATTGCTATTTTTTTTGGGATTTTCCATACCTATTGGAGAATCAGCATCATCGACGTGAAAGAATGCATGGGTGGCAGAAGGGGGGTGATCCCACAATATTGGTTTATAATTTTTGGCCAAACTGGACATTAAATTGATTTTTTCTAACTAAATCTTCACTTTTGAGCACCTATAGTGGCTAAACCGTGAGGAATTTGAAGATGATGCAAACTAGTGATTTGTGATATTTTTTCTATAGATTCTAAATATATTTTTTTCAATTTTTTTGGAATCAGATTGCACTTCTTTTTCCATCTCCTTCAAAAACTAGTTTTTATCAGTAATCACCATTTTTAAGCAGTGATGTTCGCTGTATACAACATAATTTTTTTTAGATATGAAAGATAAAATTCTATTTTTTTTAATTTAAATTTGTAACTATGATATATAACCAATTCATTTAGTTTCATAGCATTTTATTGAATATTTTTTCCTTAATCAAGTTTCGAAGTCAAACCAATTACAATTCAAACATAGACAGACAATATACAACATAACTTTTTTTGTATCAAATTTATTTATTTTTACTAGATCAAGGACATCAATACCTAGCCTGCACATATTTTTCAAAATTTTATTTTGTTAATCTACTATTTTTCCACGTGTAGAACAGAGAGCTTGATTTTTCGGTGAAAAACCTATGTTTAATCAAACTAAAAAACAAAATACATAATAAAAACAAGACATATTAAAATTATATTCGATGGATAGCTCGTTTTGAGGACTACAATCACCCAGTTGGGTCTATGAAGTCTCCTCCATTTTCATTCTCAACTCGAGCTTTGAAGGGAAAAATTCTGCAGAAATTTGGTGCCAGAGGGGGAGAAGGGGGGGAGAAGGGGGAAAAGGAGGGTTCACATGAACCCAAGTTTGAGTGAACCCCCCTTGGAGGTTCACTTGAACCCCCTCTTTTTCATTGTGTTCGTCATTAAAAAATGCAAAAAAATGAGCCCCTTCATTTAATATGGTTCGCTCAAACCAGGGTCCATTCGAATACCCTAATTCGTGCAAACCCCTAAAAAGCAAAAAAAATTCATAGAAGTGTTTTTGCAATTTTCCTTCCTCATTGGAATTGTAAACTAGTTTTGTCAGTTTACCTATGGATTAAGGTCTACTTGACTTGAAGATCGATACGATTCAACATTTAAAAACAAAAAGCTTGTATAATATAACTTTAATTTTTTTAATGTCTTGTGCTTATCTCTTTATTGAATGTCATGCAACCCTTTCTCCCTCTAAATACTTGACTATGCTTTTGCTATAATGGTTTTCTAAATAATTAGAAACTTAATCACATATCTAAAACAATTATTTTATTAATTACTTTATTTTTTAATTATTTAAATATTTATATAAGGTGTTTCATTTTCTAGAATTTAGGTAGTCATATATTTTTAAAAAGACTATTGTATAAAATTAGTATATGCCTTTATAAAATGATTTAGATATTATTAGCATTTCTATAAACTTATTTAATGACTAAATAAAATATATTTTTTAAAATAGTTTTGTTATTTGCATGGAAGTCTATAAACTTATTTAATGACTAAATAAAATATATTTTTAAAAATAGTTTTGTTATTTGTATAGAAGTCTATAAACTTATTTAATGACTAAATTAATATATTTTTAAAAATAGTTTTGTTATTTGTATTGAAGCTTTTTAAATAGTTTTTTTAAACCATAAGTGTTTTTTTTTAACTATAAGTATATTTTTATATATATAATTGAAGTTATTTTAAATATAACTATTTATAGTTTTTTAATTTTGTTATAAAAAGATTGAAAGGGAGATTATAATTTATTAAACAACATTTGTAAAGAGAATTGATTGAAAGTTTTACAAGAAGACGAGAGTTAAGAATTCTCTTGCAAAAACAGGTATGTTCATTTCTTCCATCAATTAATTTATTAATCGTTATTTTTATTGTTATAAAAAAATTTGAGTACAAATTGATTTGTTATACAAATGCAATTTTTTATAGTAAATGTATTAGTTGTATATATATTTATTTTGAAAATGTACATACTTTGAAACAACATTTAAGAGAAAATGGATGGCGCTTCTTCAAATCCTTCTATGTTAGAATTACAAAGAAGTCAATCCAAAAACCCCACAGAGTATAACAAAGCGAAGAAGGAATTTGATAAGAGGTTGTGGAAGATTGTCACAATAACAATAAATTATTCAACATTGAATTATGGTAGTTCTGGAAGTAGGCAATAGTCTTTCCCACATTGTCAAACAAATAAGGCTAGTTCAATTTCTTGAGTCCGGTATCATTTGTTGGGGCTTGGAAAGAAAGAACAAATAGTTGTTTGTGGTGGAATTCCAAAAGAAGAAAGAAGTGGTTTGATCAAAGAGTGTACTTTTGTAGAGTCTTCAAAACCTACTGAATCATTACAGGGACAATGAAAAGATTCTCAATCAAGGAGGCCCCCCTTTTTAGGTTCTTCTTCTACCTCTATTTATGAATCTCAAAATTTGAAAATGTTTGATGCTACTAATAGAAAGAATGTAGATGTTGCTATTGGGAGAATTTTCTTCGGCTATTGAATGCCATTCAACATAGCTAGGTCTCCTTTGTGGAAAGAGGCTATAAGGTTGGTCAATAATGCACCTAAAGGATATGTTCCTCTGATTTTTGAAAAAAATTGCACTGTTGTTTTAGATGATGAGATGAAACACATTGAGGAAATACCACAAGACATTAAAGATAGTTGGTCATATACAAGTCTCTCTATAGTTTCAGATGGTTGTATTGACATTGCACATCTAGGCCACTAGAATTAATATTCTTGTTTTTTCACCTAGAAGGGTACAATGTTTATCAAATCACATGATAATTCAAGCCATGTGAAAGATGCACCATATTTTGAAAGTTATTTCCAAGAAGTAATTGAATAGGTAGGGAGAAATAATGTTGTGCAAATTATAACTAATAATGCTTCAAGTAGTGTCTTGATAGGAGGAAGGATTGAAGATGAATATCCAAACATTTTTTGGACACCATGTGTAGTTCATTGCATGAGCTTCTTAAATATTTTCACAAAAAGCTTCTTTAGATTAGTGAGGTAGTTACAAATGTGAAAAAGTAAATTTTATTATAAATCACTCTATGTCACATGCTAGATACAAGAAATATGCTTTGTTGCAGCTACTTAGATGTGCAGAGACAAGATTTGCTTCCAATTTCATCATGGTTGATCAAATTGTGAAGGTAAAACAATAATTAAGGAAAATGGTGGTGTCCAATGAATGGGAGAGATGGATAGATAGAACAATTATTAGTAGCCAAGCATGTGATGAAATTGTTGATCTCATTATTGGTAGTGGAGCAATTTTATTCTAGCAACAGACTTGAGTGATCTTCTAACAAGTGATCAACGATAAGCCATGCATGGGAGATGTGTTTGAGAAGCTAGATTAGATGAGGGAGAGGCTAAGAGATATATTTCTTGTTGGGGCACCATCATTTGATCAAGAGATATGGGATATTGTTTGGGAATATGGTTTTCAAAGATGGAAGATGCTTCACCTGGTCCTCTTTATTCTATTGTATTCCAACTTAATCCAAAATGGTTTCACAAAAAGCCATGGTTAGATGATGCTCGGTTTCCATGGGATGGAAAGCCTATATGGATGGAGTTTATCCAAATAGAGAGGATCAAACTAAAATCAAGGAGGAAATGTCAAAATGTATCAATGGAGTAGATAATTTTTCCCATAGAGATGTTCCATTTGATCAATTGAATTTTGAACCCAAAGTATTCTGGGAGAATCATGAAACAAAAAAACCATTACTAAGAGACTACAATCCGTGTGTTATCTCAGGTAAAATTTTGCATATTTAATCACATAATAGTTGAATTACAAATTTATTTTATTCTTAATTTATTTCAAAATGCTAATATTATTGACTTTTATTTTAAATAAATAGGTCTCTAGTTCTTTTGCATGTGAAAGGAATTACAGTGAGTATGCCTTCATTCATTCTATGAAGCGTAATGGACTAGGTAGAAAAAAGGTAGAAGATCTTGTGTTTGTACATGCAAATCTTCATCTTTTATCTCTAGCTTCCATAGATTATAAATCAAGGCCTCATAGAATGTGGGACTATGGTGGCTCAATGGATGATGGAAGTGATGAATTGCAAATAGAGTACTCGAAGATAATCCAAAAGAAAGTTTACTTGAAGCTGGAATGGAGAAAGGTCAAGCAAGCGGAAGCACTCCTTAAACATCAAACATATAGATTGGAGAATTTTACTAAAATTTGATGACATCTTTCGATATTATATAAATATTATTGCAAACAATTATGATAATTGTATTTATTTTTTGAATTGAAAAGTATTTTATATTATTTAAAAGTGATATAATATTCTTGGTTTATATTTTATTATGTTTTGTATGTGACAAAATTTAACTTCCATGCATTTTTATATATGTGGGACAAAAATTTATAATAAATCTGATTGCAAATATATATGTATATAAAATCTGTTTCTTATACGCAACCTTTGAATATCCTATTTCTCGTCACGTTGCCGTTGTCATTGTGATTTTTGTTTCTCATTTCTGTAACATAGTTGAGGACATCCCACATGAGTTTAATTTAGGTCTTGTTGCAGTATGTGACTTGAATACCACTCCGCCAAGCTCTGATGGAGACAATGGAGCTTTCCACTTTAATTTGTATATTTGCTTATATATATTGTTCAAATTTTGTATTCCTTAGGTTAGGATGAGCCGAGGGAATCTTAGAGTACTTGATACTCAACTAGACACGTGAAATTAACAAGAAAACAGACTCAAAGCTTCAAAATTCCCTCGCTCATTTATAATTTTTACTTTTTTGTTCAATAGCACCCACAACAGAAAAAATAAGATTTGCAACATTGAAGAGACTCATTGGTGGTTTTGATTTTGATTTGAAGACCAAAGATATTCTTTAGCTCTTTGGACATGTCAAGATCAACTTACACTCATCCCTGACAGACTTTTTAATTTTATTTTATGCAGATTGCTCTAGTTTTTTACCACTTAGGTTTTAACTCCATGACCATTCTTGGGATTAAACCCAAGTTGACCAACCTTGCCAATCATGGATTGCAGGTTAAAGCATTGTTTCTAGTATGCTTGGATAGTTTTAGGGCATTTGGACTTCTGACCTCATTTTGGAAGATTCCATCCATTTCGATTTTTGTTTTAAATTCCGTGACCTTAATATTTTTTATTCAAGCTCTCTAATTGGGTACATGTTCTATAAAATATGCTGCATTTTCAAGTTTACTCTTAAAACTTAGTCCAATTCAAGAGAAAATTGAAAATACTCTCAAAGTATTGGAATCGTGTGGATTGCAGTATTAAGTCTTCTTTTCTGATTTTGAGATAAAATTTTGTAGAGTACTTCTACAGAGCAAAGCAAGAATAAAGTCATCGAAGATGCACAAAATATATCAAGTCTTGTTATCTGATTTTGAGATCAGTTTTTATAAAGGAGAACTTCAACAGAGCAGATCAAGAATGAAGTCATCCAAGATGCACTTCTGGAAATGTTGAATTCAGTTGATTTGATTGGGAACAGTAATCAGAATGCTAGGCTAAGCTTGGTTTTATATCTTACAGATGAATTCAAGAAATACTTTGCCAAGTTTGGCAAGATTGTAGAACATAAAAATATGCAGGATCGAAGTACTGGTCGTTCCAAGGGTTTTGGTTTTGTAACCTTTGAAAGCGAGCAAGTTGTAGAAGAGATCATGTCTCAGGGAAGAATGTTTGAACTAGGTGGAAAGCAGGTATTCATCTAAGTTTGTGTCATTAGTGGTTTTTTAATGTTGATGAGAAGTAGGATGTGGGCTTGGTACAGTTATCAGGTATTCATCTGAGTTTGTGTTATTAGTTTTGCTTGTATTTTCATGGGTAGGAGAAGGTGGATCTAATAGTAATCCTTGAACAGGTTGTTGCCTTTTGTGTTGTATGCATGTATAGATTACTCCCATTTCATCACCATAAGTACCCCAGTTTCTTAGGTAGATTTGACTTCAGTATTTGAAGTACTTCCACAACATCCTCAATCCATTCCATGATATAGGCTTGTAATTTTAATTTTTTTGTAGGTGGAGAATTATTACTTATATGTTGTTCCCAAGAGATCACCAGAAAATCAATGCTTAAATGATGTGTCAGAGGTGGGATCATGGAGGAGGACAACTCTAACGATAGCCATTTTCTTAGTCGTGTTAGTACTTCTTCCCTTGTGGGATGATCCTACAGAGGAGCTTGGTATAGGGCTTGTTACCATTTCATTGTAAAGATTTTACTGTACATACTATACATTGGTGAAGAAGTATTACTGGCTCTCAATTTTTTCTTTATTGTACTTTACGAATAGCTTAAGGCCTTCGAAGGAGTCATTATGAAAAGAACTAAGTAGGGTTATTTACACCTTGCGACAGCTAGAACCATACTTGCCTCAAGGTAGCTCTTGTAATGGAAATTAAAATAATTTTGCAAAATCAATGACACAGATCGTAATTTTGTCAATAATTGTACATGTCTCTGTACCACTATTCTGCTACATTTTTTTCCAATAAGAGCATGTAGTAATCAGATATATTGATAGTGTTCCATTGAGGATCACAGTTCAATGAACACGAATAAATTTTTAGCTTTCCTTACCTTGCAAAAATTGAATATAAATGCAAGTTTAATGGAAATTTAATTTACTATAGTAGAGAATATATTTTTCATAATTTTTTTTTTTTTAAAAAATTTTTTTTATATAGAAGAAATGGTTATCACCCCAATCTTATATTGATTAAAATGCAAGTACAAAATCGTTTTGTCAACATTTGACAGGAACTTCGCACGTGGTCTTGTTTCAAATGAAATTATTTCATTTTCAACTTAGATAAACATTGATTGTGTTGAAATTTGGAAATGACTAATCTATAAGCTTAAGTTTTTTTTTTTTTTTGGATGTAATGACAACAAAGTTATTTTGTTTCTACTCTTGTATCTATAGAAAAAAAACTCATTATTTATTCATGGTGGTTGTGGCATTTGTTTATTGTCTCCATACATTTTTCTACATGACATTACAAATACTACATAGCTTTATTATTTTTTATTTCAAATTATTATACCACTAATAAAATTTTGCAATTTTTACATGTAGTCAAATTGCTTTTCTACTAAAAAACAAAAAACAAAAACATACCAAATGCTTCTCAAATTACTTCTACTAACTAAATCTTAAAACTAAAGAAACAAACACAACATCAATAGGCCATATGTTCTAAAAAAAATCATTTATTTTTTAGTTATTATATTAATAATATTTTCTTTTATAATTTTATATATTATTAAATTTCAATAATAAATAAACTAGAATGAACTAGTTAAAAAATATCATTATAAATTAAAATAATGATAATTAAGAATTAGATTTATGATTAAGATTTATTAGTATAATTATGATTGTGTAGATTATGTAAATATTATAATTATATAATTTTTAAATAAATTAGGATTATGATTATAATTATTTACAATGTATTTAATTAATTAAAATTTTATTTTTTATTTAGAATTAAAGTAAGGTTAGAACATAATTCTAATTTTTTAATAATTATTTTGAAATTTAAAATAATTATAAATATTTTAATCACTTATTTTAAATGTTGCAATTCAATAATTTTTAAGGTTATTATAATTAAAATGAGAGTTATAATTATTTAATTAAATTATATTTCTAATTCTAATTATAACTAATAATTATAATTCTAAAAGCATTATAATTATGATTAAGGTAAGAATTATGATTAGGGTTATAACTAGTATTAGAAATAGCAATTAAAGTAAATATTTATTTTAAGATGATGCTTAATCATTATAAAAAAAATTACCTTTTATTTTACCTCTATAATTATGATCATGTAGATTAAGTTATAATTAGAATTATATATATTTTTAAATTAAATTACCACCATAGTTAGAAATTTTAGCTCTATAATTATGATCATATAGATTAAGCTATAATTAGAATTATATATATATTTTAATTAAATTACCACCATAGTTAGAATTCATTAGAATATATTTAACTGATTTAAGATTTAACTATTTTAATTGCAATTAGAATAAAAATTAAATTAAATTTTTAATTATATAATTTTTTTATTTTTAGATTAGAACATATATAGAATATAATTCTAACTTATTAATTATAATTTTGAAGTTAAAAATAATTACAATATAACTATAAATATTTTAATCAATTATATTATAACCTTGGTTCTAATTAATTATTTTTAGTTATTTCAAAATTTTAAATAAATAATTATAAAGCAAGGTTATCATAATTATAATAATTTATTATAACCTTAATTTTATAATTATTAATTAAACTATAATTCTAACTTTGATTATTATTAATTATTATAATTATAAAAAAAACATTATAATTATGGTTAGAGTTAGAATTAAGATTAAGGTAAGAATTACGGTTAAAACTATTCAATGATTAAAATAAAATTAAAATTAAAATATTATTAATAAAAATCACTAAATATTTTTAATGAATATAATGGCATCCTATTAATTCTATTGCTATTATTATTTAATTGCTATTGAGGTAAGTACTCCCAACTACATTACCCTTGTTAACAATATCATTATTCTCATAGATCTAAAAAATAAATTTTGACCATAAATTTGTAAATTAATTATTCCTTGCAAATACATATATCATTAATAAGATAACATTATATATTATTAATAAAAATCACTAAATATGATTAATAAATATAATGTTATCCTATTAATTCTATTGCTATTATTGTTTAATTGTTATTGAGGCAGGTACTCCCCACTACATGACCCTTGTTAAGAATATCATTATTCTCATAGATCTGAAAAACAAATTTGACTATAAATTTATAAATTAATTGTCCCTTACAAATACAGTTGATATTGTTGATGGCACAAGATTCAAAACTATGTGTTTCAAATGTTTCAAGTCTAAGTATTAAAAATAAGAAATGTTTTTTAATTGAAACAATGCAAATAATAATACAATAAACAAAAGCAACCCACAAACTCAAGAGGGAGAGAAACATTACAACAAAACAGTTCCCAAAAAAGGAAGTGTTGGGTGGGCCCAGTTTTTAATTTTTAAATTGCAACTCCATAATATCTTCAACTATACATTATACACCTATCCTTCCATAAGCTAAGCCAAGACGAAACCTGAGGAAAATGGTTTGCACAATCCTAGCATATCTATAGACATAATTGTGGAGAAAGAAACCATTACTACATGCATTGAACTAGATGAATCAATGCCGGATGACCAATCACCTATAAAACTCGTGAAATACAACTTTTTTTCTTTTTTCTTTTTTAACGAGGGGAATCGGGTGCAGCACAGCCCCCCATATAACCCCCCACCATCGGTAAAAATTTTACCGTGACCGGCAGTGCTAGTGGGACACACCAACCGGTACCACGGGAGCGTCGGAGAGTCGAACCCATGGTGGGCGCCCTGCGACAGGGAACACCTTAACCAACTAAGCTGGGACCAGTGCCCCTTCGTGAAATACAACTTCTTGATGACATTGTTGACGTTATTTCAGAATGCCAAAATAAAACTATTATTTTATTATTCTTATGACCTGAGTTCCATCTGAAGTTGAATTTTACAAATGGGCTCGACTAAATTAGGAAAATCGTGGATGGGAGATTGAATCCCTAAGAGGCCTTGGAAAAGGGTATGTGTCATGCATGTTTAAGTTAGCAGGCAATTCCCAAGCTATTTTTCAATATGATACTTGGGTAATTTGTGGGTAAATTTGTTATCTGCAAGCCTAGACCTTCAATTTTCATCCTGAAGGTTCATCTCACTCACATTATCCCATGTGGATCAAGCTTCCATTCCTCAATTTGGTATTTAGACCATTTCTAAAGGATATCGTGGCTTAGTTGGGGAGAGTAATCTAGTGCAAACATAATTATGAATAAATTTCAAGCCTAAGAGTTCATCTTAGGGCTTGTGTGGAGATAGATCTAAATAAATCAAGCCAAAGAACATTAAACTTATCAGCCCAAGCTTCAAATTGGATCAATCATTAGTCTTTCTAAACAAGCCAAATGCATGTTTTTACTATAAAAAAGAAGGCTACTTGATTCACGAATGTACTATTAGGAGAAATAAGTCAACTCAACCTCTCTCCAATTCTACCCCATCTAGAAGACACTTGTCCTCTTCTAGTCATGCTTATTTTCCTTCTATTGATCACTCATCTTCCTCCCTATCACCTGCCACCAATAAGTCATCTATTTCCTCTTCTACCCTTAACAATATTTTTGAATCTCATGAGGAGTCTACCCCCTATTTTAAGGATGTGGTCATGTTAGATTGACATGGAGATTGGTTAGGAGAGGAATGTAAGGAAGCTAAGGTAGCAGAACAACTTCCTACACTAATCTTAAGAGGAGGATAATGTAAAACTTTTACAGATCTTTAATAGTTACAAAATTTAAATAAAAATAAATACAAATATCATGTATACCACAACACAATGATTGTGTGGGGAAAACCCTTTCGGAAGAAAAAACCCACACTCCACAAGCCACCCAATATATTATTCAAAAATCACAAAGATTACAATATACTTGTAAAGCAAGTTTCTCACAGGAGTATCACCAACCAGAGATCCAGAGGCAACACAACCACTATTAGACTCTCAGAATACATCAAAATACATAGTCATAATACAATGCCTTCATAAAATAGGGCTGCAAGGTTGAGACACATTTTCCCAACAAGGAAAGAGCCACTTGTCTCCCCCCCTCTTTTGCCTTCCCCTTCCTCTCCTAATTCTCGAGGTTCCTCTTCTCCTCCCCGCCATTCTTCTCCTCAATGAAGTTCGTGTGTTTCCACTACCCTTCCTCTTTCTCTCACCATCAATCCAAATCTCCTTCTTCCACCTCTAAATACTATGATGCCAAGGATTCATAATTGACTCTTGATAATAGCTTCAATGTACTTCCCCAAGAAGATGACTCTTCTCACTCTAATCATAAATTACAAAATCCTTTCTTAGAATGTACGAGGGATTTCTCTCCTTCCTTGTGAGTATAAAGTGAAGGATATGGTTATGAAATAGAAGCCAGATGTTCTTTTCCTCCAAGAAGTTAAAATCAAGAGTATTAAGCTTGAGGATTTGTTATGTGCAATGTTTGGAGAGATGCTAGTTTTTGTATACATCCCATCATGATGGCAGAGGCAATATTATTATTGCACTTGCTCCATGGGTTGCTAAATATATCATTAGTAAAGTGAGGACCCTTCTCGTAGTTTTTTTTGGCTCTCACCTTTATTAATGGTCAATTCATTGGTTTTTGTTCAATTTATAATCCCAATTTTGGTAAAGATCAAATTGAAATATGGAATTGGATGTCTAATAATCTCCATAATGCTAATTGGATTTTAGGGGGAGATTTCAATATGGTTGAACATTCTCATGACCATAGCTAGTCCAAATAGTTTAATCTCAACTCTGAAGAATTTGATAGTTGGTTATTTTTCAGAAACTCCTTGGGAGTGACACATCCTATTCATGACAATTTTACTAGTCAATCAAAAAATTGGTTTACTTGGTCTAATTGTAAAATGGGAGAGGAAAAGAAGTTGAGTAGGTTGGAAAATTTTTATATATCCCCTATCTTACCTCTAGTCCAAGATTCAGTGGGATTGTGTGTGAACAAGTGGACTTTTCTGCTACTCTTTCTAATTATTATCCCATAATTTACAACATAAGTTTGTCTCAAACTTTGAACATTGACCACTCCCTTCCCTCAAACTAAATGTTTCTCATTTAAAGAATCCTGGTTTTTTAGTTTCTCTTGTTGGGATTTGGAATTCCTTTCCTAAATGAGATGAAGGGGAGTCTTGGATTGATTGGTGGTGTGTTTCCATTACTTAGTGCACTAACTTCTTAAATTCATTTGGCAAAAAAATGGCTTGGAAACACAAACATAAGGGAAAATCCCTCTAAGGAAAACTTGTTTAGGCTAGAAAACTCCTTAATGACAATCCTAGCAATACTAGAATTCAAACTTCTATTGCTACTATAGAAGCTCAATTGCATAAAATTGATAATTACAAAGGACAAGGGGCTAGAGTCAAATCTATACTTCATTGGATAAAAGGAGATAAAATCACTAAATATTTTTTTAATTATCTTAACTACAAACATAAAAAAGGAAAGAATCAGCACGATAAGGATGAATTCAATTCTCTTCAGTTTAACCCTTATGATATATGCAATGTTTTTAAATGATTTTATGAAAATCTTTTCAAAGATGATCAATGGTAGGATATCCAACAAAACCTTGAGGATATGGTTAAAACTTATATTCATAATAGAATAGACTCTAGAATTATAGTCAATATTTAAATAGAATTTTGTCATTGGAAGAGTTGGAAAAGTCTCTTTTATCTATGGCCCCTTACAAAATTCCATGCAATGATAGGATTTTACCAAGCTATGTGGCAACATGTTAAGGATGTTTTTTATTGTTTATACCTGAAGGCTATTAAAATGGATCATTGGGCCCTATTATTAATGGCATTATAATCAAACTTCTTCCTAAAGGGAAAAAGGAAGACTCCATTTCTAGTTGGCATCCTATCACCTTGCTCAACACTTTGAATATAAAATTATAGAAAAAGCCTTGGCCATTAAGATCAAACTGGTCATGCAAGGAATTGTTAGAGTTGAACAAACATGCTTTATTGCTAGAAGATTTATTCTTGATAATATTATGTTAGCATGGGAGACTTGTGAATGGGCTCAAAAAACTAGTCAAAATGATATTTTGATTAAACTAAATTTTGATAAATCTTATGATTAAATTTGCTAGAGTTTTATTCTTAAAATGCTTGAATGGTTGAGTTTTGTCTCTAAACTTTGAGCTCATTTTCAAATGTTATTTCTAGATGCTAATGCTCATATTATTATTAATAATATGATGACAAACCCATTTCCTTTACAAAGATCTATTCAGAAAGGTTGTCCCTTATCCCCTTACCTCTATGTCCTTAAGACTAATGCTTTGGGACATTAACTTCAAAGTACCAATAATATGAAACTGATCTCAAAAATCTCTATATTCATGATAATGTTGTTGTAACTAACTCTCGTTATGTTGATGATAACTTGTTAAATTTTTACAAAATTTTAAAAATAATATCTCTAACATGATGGACATACTAGATCTGTATTGTGTCATTTTATGATCTAAACTTGCACATGATAAAAACAAAATTTTGGTGGTTCAAATTGGCCCTATTCCCTAATAGATTCCTTGAGAATGGAAACAAATTAAACATGAGGAAATTATGAGATATCTTGGTAAACCAATTGGCATTGGGGTTTCTCTTTCAGATATGTGGAATTGGTACCTAAACAAAGTCAGGAATAAACTTTTTATTTAGGGAAATATTTTTTTCTCTTTGGCTTGTAAAATACAAGTTTCCAATAAAATATTTCTTTCTACACACGGTTATTATTCCTCATGTTGGATACCTTAAAAAAAGGGATATGATAATTTAATCAAAATCATCTATAAATTTATTTAGGCTAAATCTTATGGCAATAGAGGGTTTATTTCCACGTCATGGACCCATTGTATTCAACCTAAATGTAAAATTGGTTTGGGGCTTATAGGTCTAAGAACATAAGGTTTTTAATTGGATACCAAATGGATTATTAGAGTTTTCCACGGGGATGAACAATGGAAGATTCTTATACGAAATCACATTAACTTTTCCTTTGTCAAGGGAAAATGGTAGCATGTGGGATGGCTTGATAAAATTCTTCATGCCATTTTTTTCAATAAAGGATTCTCCTCCCCTCTAGTCTATATGGAAGACTTGGAAACACAATTTCTTTCTTTTAAAATCAAGAGATAACTCACTTCAACATGGTTTCAACTTCTCCACTTCATCTATTTGGTGGAATAAGCACATTCTTTATTAGGATCAACCCCTTGCTTTAAGCTTTCCAAAACAATCTTACTCTCTATTTAAAAAAAAGGAGTCTACAATGTTGAAGATCTTTTGGATTTTCACACTATGAGCTGATTGTCATGGAATTTTGTTAAAGCTCAATTTAATCTAAGCAATAAATACAAAGTGTTTCTGATTTTTTTCGGCCTTTGGTTCTACTAAGTTTGTCCATGAAATTATGTACTCCTATCCATTGAAACTTCTATAAATATTGGTTGTGGATGTCATCATATCATTTTCTTTTCTTTCCTTTAAAAAAGGTCTACTTGCAATTGCTTCCAAATTTTCCCTTAAGGTCTCTATTGAATGCCAAATGGAATTGTAGGTTCAATGAAAAATTTTGGTCTAAATTTATTTGCCCAAACTTGGAAATCAAAGGCTAATTCAGATGCGCAATTAATTGCTTGGAATATTTTGTATTGCAAACTACCCATTATGGCTAGGTTGAGATGTATGATGGTCCAACCAGTTAATTGTCCCTTTTGTCAAAGGAAAAAAAATATAAGGCATATCTTTTGGGGATTCCATTATGTTAAAAAGCAATGGAATGTTGTTTTTAATGATCTACTAGCTACCTTTGAACATAAATTAAATTGGAAAGAATATCTTCTTGGGGTTGGGTTACATGATAATATCATTGATGATGGAGTTAGGCATGTCATTTTGTTTCATATATGGAGAAACTAGTGTAAATTTGTCTTTAATAACCTAAATGATCACCAAGAAGTTACATTTCTAGGGCTTTACTTTGATATTTTTTATTAGCTGAGTTCATTTTTTTCTCAACTACACGCTGAGGCTAAAAATAATTTAAAGATTGATTTCCAAATTCAACAAATCAAATTCCAAGTTAAACGACTATTCAACAAAAGGAAGGTTGTCATAACACAGGGCCTAAAGTCTTACTTTCAAGATTGATTTATGCTCTTTCTAGTCTTTCTTTGGCTTCAATTCTATGTTTGTAATCATTGTTAGTCCTTCCTATTCAACTTAAACATTTTTTAATTTCTTATAGATTTTTCACTCTCATGTTTCATAATTTTTCTTGCAACTTTTTCTATAATTGTAGTTACAACTTTCTCTAGCTTTCTATTAATGTTCCCTTACTGGACTATCCCATAGCTACTAATTTTTCTTGCAGATTTTCACTGTAATCTCTTTATAATCTATTTTAAATAAATACAAAATAAAATTATTAAATTTTTCCCAACAACAATTCATATGCGGACCACATCCACTCGCATATGTGTTTTTAAGCCTAATTATTAAAACATGAAAGTGGACTTAGACTCTAGAAGGGGATATTTTGTAAAATGAGTTGATGTGCTTTATAAACGCATAAGGTGGGTGTTATTTCAAATTCTAAAGCTAAAATATTTTTAATATTAGCGCTACTTTAGGGATACACTATGGAGTGGGACTTCTCTACATAATCTCCATAAGCTTTTTTGATAGATGTTGATATTCTTGGAGAAGATTCTTTATGAAAGTTTTTCTTGGCTCTTTGTAAGTGTTTTTATGGAAACTATCTAGTATAATTTTTTTTTTTTTCATATTTTATGTGTTTGGAATGCATGTTTTATTCTTTTTATGATTTTTTTTCTAATTTTTATATTATTTGTCTTTTTTAAAAATATTATTGTGGGGCTTCTATGTGTAATTCAAAATAGATTTGTATTTGTAATGATTATAAATTTCTATCATTTATTTGTATGGGAAGGTTTTATGTAATCAAGCTTTGTAAACATGCACTAAGGGTGATCCTACAATAGTGGTTTATAATTTTTGGCCAAACTCGACACTGAAATTATTATTTTTAACTAAATCTTCACATTCAGGCACCTATAGCGGCTAAGCCATGAGAAATTTGAAGATGATGCAAACTAGAGTCTCGTCACATTATGTCTATAGATTCTAAAAATATTTTTTTCAAAATTTTGGGAATCAGATTGCACTTATTTTTCCATCTCCCATGAAAACTTGTTTTTTTTTTAAAAACAACATTTTTAAAAAGTGACGCACACCGTATAACACATAATTTTTTTTCCATGAAGGATAAAATTCTAATTCTTTCGAATTTAGATTTGTAACTCTGATATCTAGTGCTTTTGCTTGGTTAGATAGTTTTTTATTGAATATTTTTTCTTTAATTAAGTTTCGAAGTCAAACCAATTACAATTCAAACATAATGCAACTGTATAACGTGTAACATTTTTTGTATATATCGAAATTCAATTTTATTTATTTTTTAGATCGAGAACTTCAATATTTGGTGCACTCATATTTTTCAATTCTTTTTTTTGATAATCTATTATTTTTCCACATGTGCAGAGCATAGACCTTCATTTTCGATGAAAACCCTATATTTAATAAAACCTAAAAAAAAATACATAATAAAACCAAAACATATTAAAATTATATTTATTGGATAGCTCGTTCCAAGAACTACTTGATTCCAGTTGGGTTTGTGAAGACTCCTCCATTTTCATCCTCAACCTGAGCTTCGAAGCATAAAAAATTAAGTTTTCAAAGTGCCTGAGGGGGAGAATGAGAGCAAAGGGGGGTTTGGTCGAACCCATAGGGGTTCACTCAAACCTGGGTTCGGTCGAACCCAGGTTCGGCCAAACCCCCTTCCCAAAAGGGGTTTTCAATTTTTTTGTCTGTGCATGCATTAATTTTGTTCGCTCAAACCCTAGTTCCACCGAACGCTTTTTTGGTTCGTTTGAACCAACAAGTTCGTTTGAACCCCCAAAATCAAAATTTTTGCCATGGGCTCATTTTTTGTGAGTTTTCCTTCATCGACCATAAAATTGTAAACCACTATTGTGGCTTCACCCCTAATGATAAAGAGTGAAGTCTTATATTTTTTTGAGGGTGTTATGCAAAAAAAATTGAGATATTATAATGATGAACTAAGATAAAGTTCTATTTTGGAAGTTGTAAATATGTTTTTGGTACTTCATTTAATTTTTCTATTGCACCTTAGACTAGGGATATGTTCATCTTAGAAAGAAGGGATGCATAATCACTACCTTGAGCAAGATCTACTATCATATGTCCATGGACTTATTTCTAAGGAAAATGACCATGGAAAAAAGTGATTGGTTAAATAAAACCATAATCTATGAACTAATATGTCTTACAATTATTGAGTATATCTTAAATCATAGAGTGGATCGATTGCTCTATCACTACCCTGACCATCAATAAGCAACTGTATTGAGATCTTGAACCTTCAATAGGCTATGATGTTGGATGAAAATGAAACAAGGCCTCCTAATGGACCATATATATATTTTTCATAGTCACACCATCTATATGAGAAGTTTGTGGGATTGGTAGTGTAATAATTTGAAATATGTTAAGATTCCAATACCTAAGTTAACTTTTTCACTTATTCATACTTAGGCATCTAATGTGGACATATTATGGAATAAGTAGTGTATTCACATGGCATGCACTATGATTCCACCTCCTTTTGCCTACAATATGGAGTTTCAAGTCACTTCATTGAGTGCTTCTAACAATTATTCATAGCATGAAATCTTATGGGCTGTGTAGTGTAGTCATATGGCATGCATTGAGATCCCACCTTCATATATGTTTCTCTTATAGAGTTTAGAAACACTTCATCGAGGGATTCCAAAAATTCTTCATAGCATGACATATCATGGGATGAACATTGTAGCCTTATGGAATGGTTTGGGATTCAATATCTATATACCTTTTATTTAGTATTTATCATAGATTCATTTTCACTTGGTTTTTAAATAGACATCTTATTTAGTTAGGTTTGTGGCTTTTGATATGACCATGGCACCATTTCATACCAATATGGGGACCATTCCACAACTTTTAAAGACATAATGTTAATGTTTTCTTCCTAAATATTCCTTTTTAAAATGGGAAGATCTTTCGCATTTTCCTTTGGGTTTCTTTATTCCTAAGGGGAGAAATATTTATCAGTAGGTATGAATCTTCTTTATAATTTATAGTTAAGCATCCACCATTGGCATAGGAGGCATCACATCTAAGGATGCTACCTAGGTTTTGTCTTCATGTTTCCTGCTCTTCTATGGGTTTCTACCTCTCCTTCTTTGGGAGATATCATTATAAATTTGACTAAGTATCAAACTTGTCGGTACAGTGGTCTAGTGCATCAATTTTTGGGTCTGCACTACTCCACAAATAAAGATGCCTCTCTATGTTTCTATCAATAATTTTTTGAATATAAGATGCATCTAAATTCAAGATATTTTGTTGTTTGGCGAAGTATCCTAGAAGTTATGAATGACAGAGTTCGACCTGGTGTATTGCAATCATTTTCTGTATAGTATGTCAGTGTGGGAGATTCTGCACTTCTCAATGGACGAATATTTCATGTTACGATGTTGAACATAAGCTTCTAGATGTTAGTTGAGTAGGAATTCTAGATGGCATTGTGTTTTGAGCTCCACGTATGGAACATTGGGTAAATATATGAAGATTTTTGTGTTTAGCTCTTATTTGGGGCTGACCTAACACATTTGGTGTTTTGTGAAGGATTAATATGTTTTGCAATCCTATGTGGGATTTAATATAGGTCCATCTCAACCTATCTTAAGGAGATTTTATTTTGATCTAAGGAACAAAGTATGGATGAAGTATTTTGAAGATGAAAAGTTTAATTTTATGTGTTGCATCCAATTAGGCTGACTTAATTGATGTTACACTTGATGTCGATATATATGGGTGAAGCCACAATAGTGGTTTACAATTTGATGGAGGAAGGAAAAATGAGAAAAAATGGCCCCATGGCAAAAAAATTGGTTTTAGGGGTTCGAATGAACCTACAAGTTTGACCGAACCATAAAGGGGTTCGACCGAACTAGGGTTCGACCGAACCCATCAATCACAGGGCCCACATTTCTCGCCCAAAAAACAAAAGGGAAAATGCATATTGAGGGGGTTCGAATGAACCAGGGTTCGAATGAACCCTGGTTCGCTAGAACCCCCCTGGTTCTAGCGAACCCCCCTTTTCCCTAATTTTTGACTTTGTTCACACAAAAAACCTAATTTTTTACGCTTTGACGCTTAGGTTCAGGATGAAAATGGGGGAATCTTCACAAACCCAATTGGAGTCAGGTAGTCCTCGAAACGAGCTATCCAATGAATATAATTTTAATATGTTTTGGTTTTATTATGTATTTGTTTTTTTAGTTTTATTAAACATAGGTTTTCGTCAAAAATGAAGGTCTCTATTCTGCACATGTGGAAAAATAGCGAGATTATCAAAAATATTGAAAAATATGAGTGCACTAGATATTGAAGTTCTTGATCCAACAAAAAAAATTGAATTTCATATACAAAAAAAAAGTTATCGTTATACTACGCCTATGTCTAAATTATCATTGGTTTGACTTTGAAACTTGATTAAAGAAAAAATATTCAATAAAACTATTTAAGTGCAAGCACTAGATATCAGAGTTACAAATCTAAATTCAAAGAATTATAATTTTATCCTTCAAGGAAAAAAATTTATGCATTATACGCTGCATCACTTTTAAAAATGTTGTTTTAAAAAACCATTTTTTTGTGGAGATGGAAAAAGGCAATTTGATTTCAAAAATTTTGAAAAAAATATTTTTAGAATCTACAGACAAAATGTGATGAGACTCTAGTTTTCATCATCTTCAAATTCCTCATGGTTTAGCCGCTATAGGTTTCCGAATGTGAAGATTTAGTTAAAAATAAAAATTCCAGTGTCCAGTTTGGCCAAAAATTGTAAAGCACTATTATGGGATCACCCATATAATAGATTGATTTCAATTTTTTGGGATGATGAATGAATAAAGAGAGATATATGACATGTATGGTGTTCCACTTACATGTGTGCGATGCGAATTTGATCAAAGTTGTGCGAATTGTGTGAATACAGAGCAGAGTAGAGCATTGATCCAAATTAGTGCGAAATTTGATATTGTGCCTCATTGGAACTATAATCTCTAAGAATACTATAGATGCAACTATAATAGTTCAAATAGGTTTGTTGAGAAATGGTGCCTCAATGTATTGGTGTTCAGGCCTCTATATTGTCAAATAGATAGTTGAATATTGTCGGGACAAAGTCACTAGTCTGATCGATATCCCGATGGAGGGTGTTGTATTGGCAGTAGGGAGAAATCTTATTGGCAGGACATTGCTTTGTCATCGGGACATTGGAACATGTCTCTTCGACATGACAATGGAAAGTATTATCGGTGAGACATGTATATGTCAAAGGGATTTTCTTCGCAGTCTCCTTGACACTCTGATGAGTCTCTTATCAGAGTGACTTAACGTTGTCGCTGGGACATTGGTTCATGTCTCTTCGACATGCCAATGAAAGGTGGGGACTCTTTTCAGTGAGACTTTGTGACTTCAATGGGACTCTAAAGCCTGTCTCTTCGATCTGTCGATGGGTTGCAGTGGGGACCACATGGAGCAGTATTACCTTCATCGAAGTGACAAAGGGGAGTCAGAGGGACATGGCTTGAAGTCTCTTCAATGTCCCAATATGACTTCAATGGCATGAAAGTAGTGATGGTTACTTAGCTGCTTGTGGTTGTTCATCTGTTATGATGGTTTCTTGGAACGATTAAGAGTAGAACATGAATTCCATTGTAGGGTTGTTGGCCTGGCCGAGAGGCTGGGTGGCCAAGAGGGCGATGGTAGAGAGAGGAGGTCAAATAGGGTTATGCTGTCAGATTCTCTCTAGAATGGAACAAGATGTGTAAATTCTATAAAGGCTTAGAGCCTATAATTGTATTTATAACTGTACTTTCTATTGTTGAATAATACAATGGTGATCTGGGCTTTTGAAGTGTGAGGTTTTTTACCCATAAGGGTTTTCCCCACGTAAATCTAGGTGTTCATGTTTTATGTTCCATCTTTCATGTTTAATGGTTCTACTTGGTTGAATCTATTTAATGTTGTTGTTTGGAACTGGTTAATTTTGCATGAGCTTTTCTCAAATGAATTAATGTGGGAAATGAAAGTTTTATGTCTGATTCTGCTTTGTGCCGACATAGTAGTATGTATCTTGAAACTAAAACAAACGGGCATGAACAAGTGGTATCAAAGCCTTCTTCTGGGATTTGATTCTTCCTAGTGTGTTGTTGGTTTTGGGTATTCCTTTTGTGAAGATTTCTTAGTCTGGCAGGCTTGAGGAAATATGGAGGATTCGACTGATGAATTGATCCTTTGGTGAGTGGAAGTTCGTGCTTGTTTGTTTCAGTTTCAAGAGACAACATGCAACATGAAGGATGGTGAAGATGGAGAAAATGGAACTGGTCATACTGGAATGTTGTGATCTAAGGTTCCTAGTTGGTAGTGAAATAATCCCGATGCATGGAGTTGAATATCTTGCTTTGTGGTCGTGTTGTAGTAAAACTTCCATATTAGGTGTCTATGTGAGAGGCTCCCTGATGATATGGAGAATTTTGGGTTGTCATTCAACCATGGAGTAATATGCTTATGTTGGGTGTTTTTCTTGGTATTGGAAGGCATAGTTTTTTCTATTACCCCAATTGCAAGTAAGCTATGGAGTTGATCATTGGATGATCTGGAAGCTTCTGCAATAGCTTATCTCCCTTGGATACATGTACATGTTGGTGGTTGTGGAGTTAGCCAGGAATGGTCCTGGAGTTCATGTACTAATTTTTCCTTTTAAGGATATTTTGTAATTGCATGGATCTGTGGTTTTGCAGGTTTTACATGGTCAAGCAAAACTTGTGGTTATGTGGAGCTATGTTTAAGGCTATTTTCTAGATCCTAGATTTTGGGGTGGTATTGAATGAGATAGTTGCAATTCGTCATGGTATGAGGAGGTGAGATGCCTTCTTTGCATGGGAGTGTTGGTATGTTATTTTTCACTCAGCATTCTTGTGGTGTTGCTTGCTGGATTCCTAGACTATGGTGCTTGGGTTGTGAACATGATTGGAAAATCAAGTTTGAACTTGATCTAGTGTTTGATTCATATTGTCTACGTGGTTATTGTCTTTGAGATCTCAGTGTTGCAATTTTCAGTGCGATGATGGGTTTGCATGATATATTGAATGGATCTACGGGTTGTGCAAGATGTGGGTTGTCTTTACCTACATGTTTTTTGTGGGATAACTCGGAAGTGGACTGTCTATAGCTGCGAGATCTGATTTTGTGATGGTGTAGACTTATTAGCTGGCCTTGTCTGTGGTCACTTGTGCATTGGTGTGGTTGCTTTGAGATAAGAGGATGGAAGGTGGTGAGTACCTAAATAGTCAGTTATGGGGACCTGTAGCATGTGTATCATGATTTCATGAATAGCTTGATACACGTTTTGGTGTAAGCTTTTGATAGTGATGGTAATTGTATGCTTGGTTTGGAGATCTTGGTGCCACTTGGTATTGTTGCCAAATAGACATGTTGTGTGGACCTAAAGGATTTTTAGACTAGAAAAAAATTGGTCATGATGCTTGGAGAGCTCGGTTGTCATGATTCAGTGGGAGCTTTAGCAATGACTGTGGATTCGTCACTTAGTGATGGATGATCTTCTCTAGTGTTGTAGATGTTACTAGGAGAAGCTCTTAGAACTTGTTTTTGCAGAAGGGTTCTTTTGCATTTGCATGGACACTATTTGAAGATGTGTAACATCTCAGAACCATGGAGAATTCTTGGAGTCTTTGGTTGAGGTGTTGGTGGTGCTTGACAGGTGATGCTGGTTTAGAGTTTGTTTGCTTAATGTCATGGTATTCTCTTTATTTTGCATTAGAGTTTTGGTATGATGTATTACTCTTGAGACCAAGGTATGTTAACTTGGAGCATGCAATCTCCTAAGTGGGATGTTGAGATCATGATGTAATGATAAGTTCCTGATTCAGATGATTGGAGCTTTGACAGTGGTTTGGTGATTCTCTGTGTTTTGGGTGCATTGGTCATATGTTTGAGAGCTTCATGATAGTGCAGTGATGCATTTGGAGTTTGGAATGAGCTGATTATTTGCAGATGCTCATGGATACATGGAGAATAAGGTGAGGTTTTATTTCTCTTGAGATGAGAGAAGTGTTGTTGATGGTTTCTCTTAATGAATATTTCAATAGAAAGTCTAAGAAGCCTTCACCTTGGTTGCACATGAGTTCAATAGAGACCAATGAGGAGATTGCTCTTGCAGAAGTCATGATGGCTTGCATATCTTGGAGGAGCATTCTTGTTCCCCACTATTGGTCTACTCGGTGACTTATCACTTGAGAGGTAATGCCCATTGTTTCTCTCAGGTGTTTTATTCTTTCTTTCATGGATATGGATCTTGAGTTGCTAATACATGGTTCTGGAGGATTCATTGTGAGAGATAGATAGCATGGTTATCTCCTTATGCATTGTGATTACATTCATTGATGTTGATTTTAGGAGATGCTTTGGGCTTATTTCCTAAAATGGGAAATGAAATAGTTTGATCTTCTTTGAGAGGCTTACATCCATGCTGATTACATGATATATGTTATGTTTGATCTTGGTGATTGAACAATTGGGTGTTGTCATGGATTTTGTTTTGGGGTGTTGTGAACGAGATCATACTTGACACAGTTGACATTTAGAGGTGTATGTAGCAGAATTTTCTATAGGTACATGATGTGTAGTTTTTCTCTCTTTGGTCCTAGTAATCTTCATGGATGTTTGGTTTCACATTACATTGGTTTGAGGTTTGGTCAGAGCTGTAGTGATCACTAGCTTATGGTCATGTGTTTTCATTCATGTTCCTAGGTGATGACATGGAGGTTCTTTATCTTTTTCCTTTGTTGGGTGTGGAGAACTTGGGAGAGCTATGCAGACTTGTGGTGAGAGTTGTTCTTATAGGTTTTTAGTTTACAGATTGTGGATATCATTGTGGGTGATTCCTTGGTACTACATGATGTGGTTTACACCTCTTATATGATGCTATTGGTAGACTCGTTATGCCTTTGATCTTTCAGATTTGGCATTACCCATGTAGTGGGAGTTCCCAGATGTGTTTTGTCTTCTTTGACTGGTTGGCACATGGAGCTTGTATTTTTTGTTGATGGGTTGGTTATGTAGGTGGCATGAGTTTTTTGATGTGGATACCTTCGAAGTATGTGTGATTGGATGGATTATCACTTGTTGTGTGTGCTATTTTTAGTTGTGTGGGTTATATCAGTTGGATGGAAGCAGTCAGTTTTCTGGTTGTTGTTCTAGTTGGTGTTCTATCTTTCTTTTTGGCGAATGTCTTCATGGTTGTGTTTAGGGTGAAGCTTTGAAGTTGATGTTGTGATGCTTTTGTATAGCTTGTGAGCATAGTGGAGTGGTGGTAGTGTGTTGAAGCCCTTTCCGTTAGTTGGTTTTGTTGCTGGTGTCTCAGATTAGACTGGTGCATTTACACCATGGTGTGTTCTTTTCCTTTAGAGGATGGATAGAACTGTTTCCTGAGATGGTGGACATTATAGGTGTTGTTGCAGGTGTCCTGGGTGATATAGAGGATTCATGCATTGGCTGGTAGGCAGTATGTTCTTCAGCAAGTGGGAGAATGTTGAGAAATGGTGCCTCAAACGTACTAGTGTTCGGGCCTCTATATTGTCAAACATACAATTGAATATCGTCGAGACAGAGTCACTAGTTTGATTGATATCTTGATGGAGGGTGTTGCATTGGTGGTAGGGAGAACTCTTATCGGCAGAACATTGCTTTGTTGTTGGGACATTGAAACATGTCTCTTTGACATGGCGATGAGAAGTATTATCGATGAGACATGTATATGTCGAAGGGAGTTTCTTAGCAGTCTCCTCGACACTCTGATGGGTCTCTTATTGGAGTGACTTAACATTGTCATTGGGACATTAGTTCATGTCTCTTCGACATGCCAATGAAATGTGGGGACTCTTTTCAGTGAGACTTTGTGACTTTTGCGGGACTCTAAAGCCTATCTCTTTGATATATCGATGGGCTGCAGTGGGGACCACATGGAGTGGTATTACCTTCATCAGAGTTGCAAAGGGGAGTCAGAGGGACATGGATTGAGGTCTCTTTGATGTCTTGATATGACTTTGATGGTGGGAAATTAGTGATGGTTAAGCTGCTTGTGGCTATTCGTTTGTTATGATGGTTTCCTAGAATGATTAAGAGCAGAACGCGAATGCCATTGTGGGGTTGCTAGCCTGGTCAAGAGGCTGGGTGGCCGAGAGGGAGACGATAGAGAGAGGAGGTCAAACAAGGTTATGCTATCAAATTCTCTCCAAAATGGAACAAGAAGTAAACTCTATAAAGGCTTAGAGCCTGTAATTGTATTTGTAACTGTACTTTTTGTTGTTGAATAATACAATGGAGATCTGGGCTTTTGGAGTGTGGGTTTTTTTACTCGTAAGGGTTTTCCCCACATAAATCTGTGTTTTCATTTTTTTATGTTCCTTCTTTCATGTTTAATGGTTCTGCTTGATTGAATTTGTTTAATGCTATTATTTGGAACTGGTTAATTTTGCATGAGCTTTTCTTAGAAGGGTTAATGTGGGAAATGAACTATTTCTAATTCCACTTTGTGGCATAGTAGTATGTGTCTTTGAGGCAATCTAAGGAAATAAAAGCTACCGAAGGCACTACTGATCTTGGTTGTTTCTTTTTGAGATAACGAAAAATTTCCCAACAAGGTTGTGAAGCCACATGTAATTTATTTTATCTTATTCTCTGTGGACAATGAGTCCACTAGACAGTGAGTCCACCTGTAGTGAGAACTTTTGTAATATACTATATCTAGATCTAATATATTGTGAGCTAACCCTCACTATGGTTTTTCCCATTTTAGGTTTTCCATGTAAAAATCTTGGTGTTCATGTGTTATGTGATGTTGTGGATGTTTCATGATTTATTTGCTTATATCAGTTGAATGTGCTTTGGTAATTAGATGGCTAATGCTTGAATGGTTTAATAGAAAACTGATTCACCCCCCTCTCAATATTCCTAGTGTTCAATAATTTGTATCAGAGATTGGATCCCTAGAAGGAGCTTGACTGCTTTGGGAAGATCTTGTAGTTTGAGCACATGGCTAATAGAAAGTTTCCTATTCCTCCAGAAGAGATTCCTACTATTGAATACAATGAAGAAGATTGTATTCTTGACAAAGATGGAGAACTCAAAGTTGCTTTTGAAGATCTTGACAAATTTGAAGGTGAAAATAGAGATCTAAAGAAAAATCTTAAAGAAGCAAATGAATGCATCAAAAACTTGAGAGAAAATCAAGAAGTTTAGAGCAAGGCATAAGGAATTCAATGAAAAATTTACGCAAGAAAATGAAGACATCACTAGATTAATAGTGCAAGTTGAAGAAAATAAAAGAGTTTAGGAATGTCTAAATGCAATGGTGAAAAAAATCTAATGAATGCATGAGGCTTGAACAAGAAGTGGTAAAGCTGAGTTTAGATCTAGAGAAATCAAATCATGAAGATAAATTCAAGACAAGTTCTACAATGCTTGATGAGTTGATTACAGGTCAAAGAGCATCCAAAGACAAAGGTGGCTTGGAATTTGAAAAAGGTAAAATCTCAAAAATAGATCAGACACCTAATTCAAAGAACATCAATGAACCAGAGAAGAATAATGGAAACATCCAAAATCAAAGAAATGATACTAGAAGACCTCCGGTTAGACAACCAAATTCTCAAAGGTACCCATCTTTCAATGGTTTATACTTCTCTTGCTATAAATTTGGAAATAGAGCAATGGAACGTAGAAGCAGAATGAACTAGAATGTTATATCTTTCCTTGGTCAATGCTTTACATGCAAAAGATTTAGACATAGACCAAATGAATGTAGATGTCAAATGGTGAATAGATATAACAATGGTAGAATGATTCAATCCTTCAATGGTTACTATTATGCATGCAATGGATCTAGACAAAAAGCTAATCAATGCCGATCTAGAATGAAGGGAAGGTATAATGCTTAGAGAAATGGTCATATGTAGCAATTGTAGTAGACCTGGACATATTGCTAAATTTTGAAAAAGCAAAAATACAAGGAAGGATAATCTAGTAAAGAAGAATGAACTAGTCAAAAAGGTTGACCTGGTTGAAGTAAAGAAGGAAATGGAAAGGATCTAGAGAAAGAAAGAGGAGACTAAGAACAAGGGAGAATCTATACCACCCTCTGGTGTAGATGTTTCCTCTATCAAACTAAGCCTAAAGCTATGGCTTAGGGGGAGATTTAATGAATATCTTATGTCCCCTACCAGAAAAGAGGTGCTCAAGCCACAACATGAAGATCTATGTGATGCATATCAACATGCATGACTTGTTAGTGAAGATTACGGAAGGAAATATATGTTAATGTAGAGATTTGCAGAGATTAGGAAGTTGACTGTGCATATAGTTGTAGGGTTTCCAACTTTATAAATTGAAGGAAATGTATTACATAATTTCGGTAGATGAAAGGGTTATAAGAAAATTCGACAAGGAAAATTCATTTCTTAAAGAAATCAAAGAAGAATAGAGTAGTGAGAAGAGAATTTGAAGTGAAAAAGGCTATTTAGAGCTCAAAGCATCAAAACCCTAGTTCAACAAAGAAAAGTAAAAGGTATTTAACAATTCCTACGTACCCTAGTTTTCTGGTATTGTTTTTTGAAAGCAATTTGAATACAATTTACAATGGCAACACCGAGGGTTGTAGATGTTTCACAAAAACCAAAACCTAAGTTCAAAAGATATCTTGTTAAAGCCATAAAAGATGACCCATTAGGGGTATTTTCACATATACCTTATGGGGTTTTACCAACTAAGGACATTAGGGTATATATTCATGGTAGCATGGATGAAAATTCACCCACTAAGTTTGGGGAATTATGGGAAAATGAGTTAACTGGAGAGGATTTCACCTTGAAGCTAGAATACAAATCCCTAGTAAAAAAGAAACTAGATGTATGGTAGTAGTTTCCAAACTTTTTCTATGATAATAAATGGATTAGGATGGCATTGAGTAGAATTCATGACCATTTTGTGTGGACTAATGGACCTTATATGATTAGAAAGGAAGTAATAAGAGAGATCACCGATCTATGTTCCACCAGACCTGTCCCAGTCCTAAAATTTTCCAAGAACAAGGAAGTGATGGAGAAAACAGGTGCCACCTTTGATCAAAGAGCTATAAGTCCTATTAGAAACCATGCTATTAGGTATGAAGCCATAATCATTGGATACAAAATCTACTACACCAACAGAGATAATTTAGTTTTTACCATGATAATGTGACACATGAAATGGTTGAGAATGGTGTTGATTATGGCCTTAGTGAGTTGCTTAGGAAATAATTGATGGAGAATTTGAGAGATCAGAAAGAAGAAATATGTGTTCAAGTATGGCACCTTAGTAATGTGCCTAATTTTCTACTTTTTGAAGGAAGTTCCAATAATTAGAAAGGTTAATTGGTCAAGTAAAAGACCTATTGCACAACAAATAGTAGATTATATGAAGATCCTTGGAGATGTTAATGCATAGGATGATGCCCTTGATGCCTTGTTTGTAGTATCTCAAAAAATAATGCATGAGAGATAGAGGATTCCAAGAAGTATTGTGGAAATATATAAAAATGATATCACTTTCCTATTTCCATAGACTTTTGCATGACAGAGGCAGTGGAATCAAGAACAATTTGGGTTCTAGAATTAGGTTGTGAAGTTACATAAGTAGAACTTATTGGTTGTGTAAATGTGTTGTTGAATAGTCCCAAGAATACCACAAAGGAAAGGTATGGGACGTATGAAGAAAAATACATGGAAGTTCACCTAGAACAAAATAAACTAGTTATGAGGAAGAAAGTGGACAAGATGGTTGACATATACGCACAAGAATGTGGTCTTTCAAAGGAAAGGGTGAGGTATGCTAGAGAAAGAGCTAGAGTTGACATAACTGCAGCAGAGGCATCTAGAAGTTCCAGGAGATAAGGTAGAATGGCTACCATATCCTTACCTACTATTGCTAAAAAGAGGAAAATCACAACTAGTTCTTTGGTAACGGAGAAATCCCCTCTAGTAGTTCATGCCACTAGGGTAGAAGCAAAGAATTCTACCACCATAGTACCCCCTGTTGCTTCTACAAGGAGAGTTAAGCAAAAGGCCACAAGAGAAAAGGAAATTGGCATCAATGTATTTGAAAAGGAAGAAGAAATGGAAGAGGAAGGACCACAACTTGTCCAAAGAGGTAAGAAAGATGCTTCATAAGGTGAAGCAAGCACAAAAAGGAAGAAAATTTAAATATTAGTAGATATTGAAAGTGAAGAGGAGGTTGAGAGAGAGAAGGTTGCTTTCAAAATTCAAAAGAGGGAAAAGGAGAAGCAAGCCAAGAAGGCTTCTTCGGAGAAGAAGTAGAAAGAAATAGAGAAACCTTTGATAAAATTAAAGAATAAAAAGTAACCTAAAATTCCCCACACTCCTATGAAGCTTGAAGCACTATTCAACAGTATAGTGCAAAATGAAATGCTAAAGAAAATAGTAGAACTATACAAGGAAGCACATGAGGTAGATAAAGCTACCATAATTGAAGCTATAGTCAAATACATTGTTGCATTTAAGGTAGATATGCATAATATCCAGAAGGATATAGCAGATGATGTTTGGAATATTTTGTTGAAAAGAAGAGAGGATGCAATAATGGAACATGAAAGGCAGAAAGATGGAGCCTTAGAAAGAGTTGATGCTCCCTTGACTGAAGCAAGCTAAGCCACGTTGACCACCATCTTTAGCAAGGAGCTGAGGATGAAACATAAAGTAATATTCTTATGGGACAGGATCAAAATGATCATGATATGATATGGAAAGAGTGCAATGACAAGGCTGAGGAGATTGTACAAAAGTTGGGTCTACTCTCGGTACTAAAGAAGGATTAAATGATGATTCGAGTGCTCCAGAATCAAATGTGGAAGGAGATGTTCACATAGATGATGTTCAACATGAGCATGACATTAACATTGGAGTTATTGATGCAAAGGAATACATAGACAATGCTCTTTTGGATACAAAAGAACTAGTATAGGGAAATGTTGAAGTTGAAAAGGTTGCAGAGGAAGAGACAGTGATAGGAGAGGAAACTACAAAGGATAACACCTTTATTCCTCTGGTTACTCATGATACTATAGAGGACAATTCCACTCTCCCATTGGTAAACAATAATCAAGGAAATCCAAAGATATTTGTTCCTCTGGAAGAAACAGAACAAGCCACCGATGACAGTGATAAACATGATGTGAATAAAGAACAAAAGTAGGAGAAAGAAGAAAACATGGGAAGAGAAGATGATGATGAGAAGGAAGGAGATGAAGACAAGAAAGAGGAGAATGAGAAAGGAAAGAAGGATAAGGATAAAGGAGAAGAAGAGAAAAATAATGATGAAAACAAATATAAGGATAAGGCTTCCAGTGAAGAAGATAAGGTAGAGGAAGAAGAGAACACTAAGTCTAGAAAGAATGAAGAAACTGAAGAAAAATTGGAGTTACCTAAGCCTTCAAGTGAATCTTCCTTTGGTAATCCTTTGAAAGGTATTTTTTTCTAAGAAAGTAAGATTCCAATTGGTAGTTTCATCTCAATTATTGTAGTTTCCATGCAATAGGGTAGTGTAGATTTAGAAAAAAATTCTCCCATTCATAAGTTGCAACTAGGTGATGTGTTTCATGCATCAATAATGAAGGAAACTATTGAAACACACCAAAGGAGTGGTGGGTTGATCGATGAATCCATAAAGACCTTGTAGGAGATAACACCTGAAAAAAATATTGATACATCCTTGTATGCAATAGAAAACTTCAAATTATTAATTGATTCCTTCAAGGAATATTCCTCTGACTTAAAGGGACAAGTTGAAATAGAGGTTGAGATGAGGCTTGTAGAAAATAATTTGTTGGATATCATAGAGAAGTGTGCATTTGCACACAACAAAATTGAAGAGAAGTTGAAGGATGTGAAAGCATGTGAAGAATAAGCAAAGACTTTATTTTTGTATTGCATGAAACTTGGTCAGATGCCACACAAAGCATAAAGGATGAAATGGAATCAATTGAGTCACAAATAATCAATGCATCAAGTTCCTATGATTCGACACTAGACAAAGATGATCAAATTTGGTCTACCATAGTAGATTTGCATTGTAGATCCAAAAGGAAGACATAATCAAGAAGTTTGGAAAACTAAGGGACTTAGTGAAGACAAAGCATATACCTGTGTCAAGTGCCCTTGCTAGTACATATAAGGTTTCAAAGCTAAAAATCACTCCTAGTACTCTAGAAGAAGGAGAGGAAACATTTATGGAGCTTGAGTCACAATATAGAATGCTTGTAGTAGCAAAGAAAAGCTGGGAAGAAGGTAAATCTTCTTGGAAAGCCATTCTACAAAAGCTTCAGGGGTCAACATCTTTGGGTTGAACATTTCTATTCTTATGCATTTTTCAAGTTTTTCAAGTTTACATATTATTTTGTAAATATGTAGATAATATAGAAGTTTGGTTAAATTTCTAAGGGTGATACAATAAATTCATTTAGTTTTATACACATGTTTGAGGAAGAGCATACAAAGTGTTGGTATCGGTACCTATACACCCTTTACCATTGATGTCAAAGGGGGGGAGATAATTGGAGAATGGAACATGTGAAGGCAGAGAGAAAATTACAAGGAGAGTTTTTGGAGAGAGTTTAGTTTTGGAGTACATGTTGCCATCAATGACTAAGGGTGAGATTTTTGGAAGTTTGAGGAGATTGTTATGATGATGTGGTTTGGAAACATGAGCATAGCATGTACGTAGTGTATGATACAGAGTTGTAATTGATGTCAAAATTATTGTGGATCATCCAAGCATAGTTTTGAGATGTTGCTAAAGATATTTGTACAAAATAAATTGGTCTGGAAACTATAGCTTCATAGAAATTTAACTAAGTATCAAACCTATTGGTACAATGGTCTAGTGCATCAGTTTTTGGGTCTGCACTACTCTGCAAATAAAGATACGTATCTGTGGTTCTAACAATATTTTTTTTAATATCAAATGCATCTAAATTCAAGATATTTTGTTGTTTGGTGAAGTATCCTAGAAGTTATGAATGAAAGAGTTTGACTTGGTGTATTGTAGTCATTTTCTATATAGTGTGTCAGTTTGGTAGATTTTTCACTCCTCTGTGGATGGATGTTTTGTGTTGTAATGTTGAATAAAAGCTTCCAGATGTCAGTTGAGTAGGAATTCCAGATGACATTGTGTTTTGAGCTTCACGTATGGCAAATTGTAAATGAAGATTTTTGTGTTTAGGTCTTATTTGGGGCCAACCTAACACGTTTGGTGTTTTGTGAAGGATTAATATGTGTTGCAATCCTATGTGGGATCTAATATAGGTCCATATGAACCTAATTTTGATTAAGGCATGAAGTGTGGATGAAATATTTTGAGGACAACAAGTTTAATTTTGTGTGTTGCATCCAATTAGGCTGACCTAATTGATGTTACAATTGATGTGGATATATATAGTAGATTGATGTCAGTGTTTTGGGATGATGAGCGAATGAAGGAAGATAGATGACATGTATGGTGTTCCACCTACATGTGTGTGATGTGAACTTGATTAGAGTTGTGCAAATTGTGTGAATATAGAGCAGAGTAGAGCATTGATCTAGATCATTGTAAAGTTTGATATTGTTCCTCATTGGAATTGTAATCCAACATACTATAGATACAATTGTAACAATTCAAATAGGCTTTGAAGCCACCCCTTCTTTATTCTATCTTATTCTTTGTGGATAGTGAGTCCACCTATAGTGAGAATTTCTCTAATATACTATATCCGGATATAATATAATGTGAGCTAACCCTCACCGTGGTTTTTCCCATTTTGGGTTTTCCATATAAAAATATCGGTGTTGATGTGTTATGTGATGTTGTGGATGTTTCATGCTTTCTTTACTTATATCAGTTGAATTTTCTTTGGTAATTGAATGCCTAATGTTTGAATGGTTTAATAGAATACGAATTCACCCCCTCTCTTAATATTCCTAGTGTTCAACATCAACACCATTAGTTTGGTGTCATGATGTACAAAATATAAAATAGCACTCTCAATGTCATAATATTGAAGAAAATTGATGATTTTTTGTAAAATTTCGTATATTTCTATTATGAGAAGACCCTGTGGAATTAGAAGAATCTGGGAGAAAATTTTCTAGGCTAACCAAATACCCAACTTTAGTCAGATGAAAAATTTGTAGGTGCCACAAATTACAAGAGCCATCTCATCAAGCTTGGGCCTTTTTTGGGCTTAGGGCTCTTTAGAGACTCATTCGACCATTGTAGACCAAAAGGACTAGGAAACTTGGATTGTGGAATAAGCATTCCTCTAGCATAAATTTCCCACCCAAATATGTTGGTTCTATTCCATGATGCTTTATTTATAATTTTTTTCATTATGCACCCTAAAAGTATATGAAATTGCCTCTTTTGTAACTTTTTATTTGATTCCATAATGAGTGAACCATATTGAGTTAATTGAATGTAAGGGATGTTATTTTATATTATCTTATAACCCAACTATAGGAGAAAAGAAGATATATCTAAGCGCTATGATGAGCTTGTATCATCCCATCAAAATTTATTACTTGTATGCTCTTAAGGCTCTTAAAGACCTTGTTTCCATTGTAGTATAGAAGGTTATAGAGCCATGTATTATGGATTGAATCCTACTCTAGTGTAAACCTACATTCCTAGATATATTAGTACTATTGGTTTATTTCCATGGTGCTCCATTTATAAAGTTTCTCTTTGTATAGCCTAACATAACATGAGTTGCCTCTTTTGTAACTTTTGATTTAATGCTGCAATGGGTGAATGAAGCTAAGCTAGAAAAATTCAAAAGATAATTTTAAGATGGACTCACTATCTAACTACAGGAAAAAAATAGAGATATATGTTTCATGATGTTCCTGTAGTATCTCATCAAAAAATTTCACATTCACTCTCTTAGGGTTCTTAAGGGGCCTCATTTGATTGTTGTAGTCCTAAATGATTGGGACTCTTGGTTGGTGTATTGAGGCCTCATATAATGTAAAATTATTTACTTAAACATGTTGGTGCTATTAATTTCCTACCATAATTCTTCATTTACAAATTCGACCATTTTACACCTCAACATTACATAAAATTTCCCCTTTTATAACATTCAAGATGGTATTACTATAGAGGAACTACATAGCTTTAACCAAACCTAAGAGATTATATTTTAAAATGCTTCAACTTAATTATAGGAATAAATCAATCATCTTTAATTGCCACAAAGATCTTGTATCATCCCATTAAAATTCATTTTTTTTAATCTTCTAAGGGTTCTTCAAGGATCTTATTTGAATATAGTAGCTGAAAATGTTGAGTTGTTTGTTGAAGAATGAGTATTTTTATAGCATAAACAGCCCAAGTATACATGTTTTACTTTGGTTTCTTTTCATGGTAATCTATTTTCAAATTCATCCTTTGTACACCATACAATTACATGAAATTGCCTCTTTCTGTAACAATTTTTATTCAACACTACCACATGAAAACTAAATTTAGATAATTTAAAATTAAGAGAGGTTTTTCTAGATATACTTGACATCATACCAAAGTAATATATAAAACATCTTTAAGAGCCATGATGTTCCTAACTTTTCCCATCAATTTTTCTCACTTTTATACTCTTAGGGTCTTAAGAGACCTTAGTTCAAAAGGTTTGGGAGCCCTAGGTAGTGGAACACGTCCTCCTCTCCCCTAAAAAAATGTACCTAGATGTGTTGGCACTCTTTGTTTCTTACCACATCACTTCATTTGTAAATTTATTCATTTTACACCTTAGAATTACACAATATTTCTCCTTTTTACAACTTATGATTCATATTTTCATGAGTGAATTATATTAATCTATAAAAATGTAGTCTTTTTTAGATAACCTCATTTCCCAACTATGGGAATAAACAATACATATTTATTTTCCATGGTTTTCCTCCACTGTCACATCAAAATTTCTCACTTTTATCCTCTTAGAGTTCTTAAGAGAGCTCATTTGACTATTGTATCCTAGAAAGATCAAAATCCATGTGTAAACATTTTCCAGAATACTCCAATTTTTAGTTTCTAGAGTTACTAAGCACACAGACATAGGATTTGATACCTTAGTATAAACGACCTTAGATTTGGACAAATAACATCATCATCATCAACAAACCAAAATTTATATTCATTTCATACCATTTCTTCTTGGAATTTTACGGTTAACTATCTTAGATTTGGACAAATACGATCATCATCATCAACAACAAACATCAACCCACCAACAACCAATATCACTCGTAATCTTGTCTAGATATCCCAGTTATCTCTAGTTTAGCTTTGTGTTTGGAAGTTGACCTTTTCAAATAGATAGTTAGATTAGCATCAATATTTATGAGTGAACTAGCTTGTGATTCTTAACTACTTCTAAGTTCATAAAATCACTATAATCACTTTTTTATTTGACTCATCAATCTAGGACAAGTGAAAAACATCATTAGCATTTATCCAAATGAAGATCTAGGTTAACTTTGACTTTTAGATGTTTTTATCTTAAATCAATCAAACAACATCGACACATGACTTTTTATCCAAATCTAAACAATGTATCTCTCATAGTCCATCTTGAAATGACACTCATTCATATCACATCAGCAACCTTCACTTGCATCCATATTTCATAAGATAATCAAAATTGTATGCCTATTACAAGGTCACAATATAAGAAACTCATGGATTTTAATCCTAATAGTTCAAACGTCACCGTACCCATGGGGGTTACCAAACCAAAGTTTAGAATGCCACATCATTTATTCAATCCTAATGAATACAAAACTCCACAATAACAAAATCAATATCCACTAATTATCATAGAAGACATCACAAATGGATATGTGGAATCTAAGGAATTGACTGATGAGAAACTATTAGAAATTTAACAAGATCCATCCTTAGCTAGAGTACTCAATGCTCTCATTACTTTGGATCCAAACACATAATTTATTATACTCGCACAAAATTATGCTAAGATACCTTTAGATTACAACATTTCTACACTTAGGGAACAAGTCCTTAAAAATTCCACGTCATCTAATATTCCATCAAACAAGAACATACCTATTGTTCAAGCTATTAATATAATTATATACAAAAAAAATCAATTCCAAACATACCTAGACAACCATATATACCATATTATGACATGAGGATACCATCTTCCATAAAATACATAAATCTTCTTTATCAAAACCTAAACATAACCACCAAGCAATTGCACATATCCCAAATCCACCAAACACAAACATTCCTCATGCATCAACACACATAGATAACCAAACACACATATACCCTAAATCCACCAATTTATTCATCTATACCCCATAACACAAACATTCCTCATGCATCACCATACATAACCAACCAAATAAACACACATATCCCAAATCCACCATTTTATTCATCTAAACCCTATAACACAAACATTCCTTATGTATCACCACTCAATACATCAAACTACTCAAACACTCCTTTCACTACCTAAGCTCATGTACCTCCCAACATTCCAATGCTACACAAACATCAAACATGACAATGAGTACATATAATCCCAACCATTCATACCTATCCTCTATTTCACAAATTCCATCACTTACACCTTCAAAACGACCTACCACATCCAACATAAGCAAAACCTCAACATACCACATCCTTCACAATCATTCACATCTAATAAATCTACAATTACAAGCATCCCCCAACAATAATTCATTCCATAAAAATAATCTCAATCCATTTCATCCGCTATCCCTACACACACTTGTCCCTCAAACTCAAAACTATTCATTTAATATTCCCCAACAAAAATTCATTCCACAACAACAATACATCCCTCAAAATCAAAACCTCTCATACAACTCATACAACATTCCACCAAAAAACATACCTCAACAAAAAAACATTCCCCAACACCAAAACATCTCATACAACTCGAATCACATCCCTCAAAACATCCCCCAAAACCAAAAATCATCATTTAGTTCTTCATCTATTCTTCAACATCAAACATGCACCCCATCTAACCAACAAAATGACCTAAACAACAAATTGGCATTGCAAATCCAAAGCTTACACCAAAAGATTACCGACATGAAATTAGGAAAAAGGGAGAAAATCTACACTCTTGAACACATTTATCCTTATCCATTTGATAGAAAAATAGCTATGATACCCTTCTCTCATAACTTTGAAATGACTAAATTTGACAAATACAAAGGAAGAGGTGATCCAAGAGAACACATCCATGAATTTTAAATAGCATGCCTAGAGTTTTCCTACAATGACACATATCTCATGTACCTCTTAGAAGTTTAGAACTACAAGAAATATAATGGTTATCTCACTTACAAAATGGTATTAAAAAATTCCACAAACTTGCTGAAAAGTTTATTGGTCATTTCTCTTACAATAGAAAACACAAACCATGATTGATTTATGTAACACAACAAAGAATTAGAGAGATGTTCACTTTATTCCTACAAAGATGGATAAATCTAGCTAGTAAATGAAAATGACCTATTCCCGAAAAGCAATTGGGTGTGTGCGAGAAGTTGAGTCCACTTTTTGGCCAAAAAGTGGAATTTTTTTCTTTGTTTTTCAGAATTTGACACATTTGACCTTAAAATTTGAAGCACTTAGAGATGAAATCTTAAAAAAAGCAATAATCATAAAATGTAGAGTGTAGTTTCCAGATATGTAATTTATTTTAATACCCAGATGATAAAAATTGATTTCCAATAGGCATGTCTAAAAACCACTGTTTAAAAGTCACTTTTTTTACCATACCATGCACGTGTATGCCATCCATATTTTGACTTGAATAATTGCATTTTTTTGAATCCTTTTGTGAAAACATTTGTAACACACTAAAGAATGTGCATGATATTTTTTTGTAATTTTCTTTTGAATATTTTTTTGTTATTTTTTTATTGGCTATATTTGTTGTTTTGAAAAATTGTCATGTATGTCACATATAAGATGACCTAAACTTATTATTTTTTGATTTTTTTTTCAAATTGAAAAGAATTGTCTAAAGAATGTGATGTATAATTCATTTTTCAAAAAAACATTTTAATAAAAAGTTATTAAAATACTAAAAAACCCTGATATTTCAAGTTTATGGACTAGTTTCATCTAAAATTATTTAAAAATTAGAAAAAATAATCCAATTGTAAAAAAAATTACAAATTTGGAATCTACATAGTCTCATCTATAATGGGTTTTAATTTCATCAAAAAATTATGCAAAAAATGTCTTCAGACATATGTCAACAGTCACTCTTTTATTGTGACATTGACATGAACTTCAAGTTGTAGGTCAAACCAGGTCCAAAGCTTAGGTTCGGGTCCCCAATACTTTTCCCAAACTGAAAAACAAAGTACAAACCTAACCAAAAATTCAAATTTTAAAAAACGAGATCCTACTTTAGGAATGTGGTGCAGGGGCACCTAGCTTTCATCATGTAAAAAGGGGTTAGATGTTAGGTTTTTGTGAAGTTGAGTTACTTTTGATGGAATAAGGTATATTTATACCATGCATTATGTTTTTGGTCATGTGGGGTTGGTTGTATTAAAATTTATCATGTTTTGAACATTAAAAGTTGCAAAAGTTGCAATGCAACTTTGTATTTTTGGTTTGTATTGGAAGTTGAGCAGTCAGTTGTTTTGAAAAGTAGTTTGAACCATTGGTTTTTGGTTGTAAGAGTTTAAAATATGCCTCAAGATGTTTGAGGCATTCTTCTGGAGACATTTTTGGTGATCAAGCAATAAGAACAACTCTGTTTTCTATGTTTTATATTGTGTTATGCTGCTACAGAAGGTTGTACAACTTCGTACTATCTACTAATGATATAATTTGCATTGGAATTTTTGAAGGGATGAATTAGCTACCTTTTGGTTTTGGTTTCATCATTTTTCATTGAGATAGGAGTGAGTTTGAAGCAATTTATTGAAAGTAGCTAGAAAACCCTAGTTTTGAGGGTTTGAGAGCAAAAACATGAAGTAGGGAACCATTCCACTGATGGAAAATTTTGAAAATTGGTGGAATGGGAGTAGTTACGATGCTTTTAATGTTGGTATGGTTTTTAGAAGTAGGGGATGGAGTTAGGGCCAAATTTTATTAAGCCCTAGCCTAATATCTCTATGTATTAGGCTTAGGAGAATAGGTTAGACATAGGGTTTTGCAAAAAGGTGATTGGATAATTGTTTCAGGGATGAAATTGGTGTTTGTAGACCCCATGTGATTGGAAGAAAGCCTAGGAGTGAATATTCATAGTTTGGAGAAAGGATTTCACAAAGTTTTGGAAAACAAGCCTAATTAGGCCTCTTTTCAACATAGCAGTCTAAATTAGAGGGTGTTGTTACAAAAAAAACATATTCACAAATTTGATATGTCTCAAAAAGGAATAAAGGGTATCTACAAAGGTGATTCAATTTTGGGCTTGAAGTCTTCTTTGAAAGATATAATGAAAAATTATTGTTTAGGGTGCTACAAGGAAGTTTGAAGGATTTGTAAGAAAAAGGACCAAGTTAGGGTTTCATAGTTGTAGAGTTTGTTAAATTGTGATTGAATTTAAAACCTCCACCCTGCTCTTCATCAAATTGGTATTAGAACATAGGTTTTGATCAACAAAGGGAAAATGTTTAAGTTTGAAGGAAACAAATATGCCTCCTAAAAAGAATCCAATGGCCAGAGAAGTGAAAGTTGAAAGAAAAGAATGCCAAGGAGTTGAGACAAGTAAAGGAGTCTCAAGAAAATTTCCTAGCCAAACTTGCAGCACTAGAGTCAAATCAAAAGAGAGGTGTGGTCACTGGAGACCAAAGTGATGAGGAGGAAGAGGAAGAGGGTGAGAATGGCTAAGTTGTTGAAGGTTGTCAAGGGAGATACTCCTGAGGCGAAGATGGAATTGCCCATGTATGGTGGGAAGATTGATAGTGAAGAGATGCTAGATTGGGTTGATGCACTAGATACCTATTTTGAGTATAGGGAGGTAGCAGATGAGCAAAAGGTTGAATTTTCCAAAACAAAGTTGAAAGGCCTATCCTAACTTGGTGGAATTATGTGCATAAAGAGAGAGTGAAAAAGGGAAAATGAAAAATAAATTCTTGGGATAGAATGGTGTCTAAAATAAGGGGTCAATTATTGCCTAGTGACTATACAATTTAGACATTTAGAAAGCTTCAAAATATCAAACAAAAGGAGATGGATGTCATGTCTTACACAAAGGAGTTTCATAAGTTTTAGAGCAGGTCATGTTGAGGATGGGATTGAAAAAGTAGCAAGGTACATAAATGGATTGAGGTTCCAAATACAAGATGAGATGAGTCTTGCTACCCTTAGAACAATGGAAGAATGGTTCCAATTGGCAATCAAGGCAGAAGAGTTCAAATAAAGCAAGAGAAGCAACGTAGAGGTAGAGGAAAGGACTTCAGGGGTAGAAGAACATTTGGAGGAAGAGGACAATCTCAAAATCCACAAGGAGAGACAAGTAGTAATCAAGAATAAGGCTTAGAATCAAGAGGTGGTTTCAAAGGTAGGAGATCAAATAGTAGAGGTAGATTTGGAGGAAAAGGTATAGGATCAAATACATTCTCAGGAAGATGCTACCAATGTAATTAGTTTGGCCATCAAGCATGGAAGTGCCCAGATAAGCAACCTTCTACTTCACATTGTGGTAAAAGGAGAACTCAATTAGTGCAAGAAGAAGATTGTGAGAGTGTCAACTCTCCATCTCAGCATGTTGCTCTAGAAATAGGAGAATCTCTGATGATGAGAAGAAAATTTCTCAAATTCCTTGTGGTGAAGGAGCCTCCACAAAGAAAATCTCTATTTAGAACCACCTGCAAATCTCAAGGTAAGGTGTGTAAAGTTGTTGATTTTGGTTCCACAGATAATTTGGTTTCTTTAGAGATGGTTGAAAAGTTAAAGATGAAAAGAATCTCACACCCCACTCCTTACAAGGTCTCTTGGTTGAATAAGGGTCAACAAGTCTTAGTTAATGAGCAAACATGGGTGGAATTCAACATAGGAGGGTACAAAGATAAAATCTTGTGTGACATCATCCCAATGGATGTTTGGCATTTGCTGTTAGGAAGACCCTTGCAATACGACATAAAGGCTAAACATGACGGGAAAAAGAATACCTATGTGATTGAAAAGGATGAGGTTTCATTCATCCTTACTCCATTGCAAGATGAGAATCTTGATGCACAAGTTGGGTCTAGTGTAATGCTAGTTGGGGAAAAAGAGTTCTTGAAAACCATGAAAGAAAAGGGTGGACAAGGTTATGCCATTGTAATCAGACCTAAATCTGTCATGACAACAACAAAGGTGGAAAATATTCCTAAAGAGGTCCAAACCTTGTTGAACAAGTACCAAGACATTGTTGTAGATGAGCTCCCTAGTTATTTGCCACCAATAAGAGATGTGATCCACCATATAGATTTTATACCAGGGGAAAACCTACCCAATAAAGCTGCATATAAGATAACTCCTCAACAAAATGAAGATATTAGGAAACAAATTCAAGAGCTACTTGACAAAGGCCTAATAAGGGAGAGTCTTAGCCCATGTGTTGTTCCTACTGCATTGGCACCAAAGAAAGGGGGAGATTGGAGAATGTGCACCGATTCAAGGGAAAATAACAAGATCACCATAAGGTATAGGTTCCCCATACCAAGAATGGAAGATTTGATGGATTGTTTAGGAGGGGCTTGTTATTTTTCAAAGATTGACCTCAAAAGTGGCTACCACCAAATTAGGATTAGAGAGGTGGATGAGTGGAAAACTACCTTCAAAACTAATGAGGGGTTGTATGAATGTCTTGTCATGCCATTTGGGCTTTCAAATGCACCAAGCACTTTTATGAGATTAATGAATGAAGTTTTGAAACCCTTCATAGGTAAGTTTGTGGTTGTCTACTTGGATGATATTCTTGTGTTTAGTAAGACTAAAGAGGAACACTTGCATCATTTAGAAATGGTTTTGAAAAGGTTGAATGAAGAAAAGTTGATGATCAATTTGAAGAAGTGTGAATTCATGAAGGAGGAGTTGGTCTATCTTAGCTTTGTGATCTCAAAAGGTACTTTGAAGATGGATCCCAACAAGGCGGAAGAAATTCTCAATTGGCCTACTCCAACTTTAGTAAGTGAGGTAAGAAGTTTCCATGACCTAGCTAGCTTTTACAGAAAATTTGTAAGAAACTCAGTCATATTTGCTCTCCAATCATTGATACAATCAAAGGGGATAAAAGGAGAAAGTTTGTATGGTCTGATGAGGCAGAAAAAAGATTTCACTATTTGAAACAAAGGGTATCACAATAACCTATCTTAGCATTGCCTGATTTTAACAAGGTGTTCACAATTGAGTGTGATGCAAGTGGGTATACAATTGGAGCAGTATTGAGCCAAGAGGGCAGGCTTGTTACATTTTTCAGTGAGAAACTCAATGAAGAAAAGAAGAAGTATTCTTCTTATGACTTGGAATTGTATTCCATGGTGCAATCATTGAAGAAGTGGAGACACTATCTCCTTCCTAAAGAGGTCATTGTTTTTACTGAAAATCATGCTTTGCAGTTCCTCAACAGCCAAGAAAAACTTAGCCACATACATGTGAAGTGGGTGGAGTACCTCTAGAGCTTCACCTTTACCATCAAACACAAAAAGGGGCAGTCAAACAAGATGGTAGATGCTTTGAGTAGAAGGGCATTTTTGGTTCAAGAAATTCAACTCCAAAATGTAGGTATTGATGCTTTGAAAGGTATGTATGAAGGAGATTATGATTTTAAAGATATTTATGCTTCTTGCAATCAGTTTAATGGCACTTTTCATGAAGACAATTTTGAATTCTTAATTCAAGAAGGGTTATTGTTTAAGGGTGCTCAGTTATGTATTCCCAAATGCTCTATGAGGACTAATCTAATTAAAGAGAAGCATTGTGGAAACTTAGGGGGTCATTTTGGTGTGGACAAGACTTTGGAACAGGTAAGAAGGTATTATTATTGGCCAAAGATGCAAAGTGATATCAAAAAATTTGTTGAAAAGTGTGTTGTTTTCCAAAAAACAAAAGGTTGTAGTACAAATGCAGGTCTTTATCAATGATTTCCAATCCCAAATAGGCCATGGGAATCCATTAGCATGGATTTTGTGTTGGGGTTACCCAAAACTCAAAGAGTATTTGATAGTGTGTTTTTTGTTGTAGACCGATTTAACAAAATGGCACATTTTATACCATGTAAAAGTACAAATGATGCCTCATAAATTGTAGGGTTATTTTTCAAGGAGGTGGTCATAATTCATGGATTACTATTGAGAATTGTTTCTAACAGGGATAGTAATTTTGTGGGTCACTTTTGGAGAACCCTTTGGAAGAATTTGGGAACAAACTTGACCTTTAGCTTTGCCTATCATCCACAAACAGATGGGTATATTGAAGTAGTTAATAGGAGTCTTAGAAATCTCCTAAGATGCTTGACAAAGGAACATTCAACCCAATGGGATCTGATTCTACCCCAAGCTAAGTTTGCATATAATGACTCTATGAATAGAAGTGTTGGAAAAATCCCATTTGAGATTGTATATGGATTGCAACCTAGGGGAGTGTTTGAGCTTAGATATTTGAGTGGTATGGAGAGAAAGAGTGTTGAAGGAGAAGATTTTGCAGTGGCCATGAAAGATATACATCAGCAAGTTAGGGAAAACCTTCAAAAGAGTGTGGATAAATACAAGCAACATGTAGAATTGAAAAGAAGAGAGGTTCAGTTCAAAGTGGGGGACCTCGTATTGGCTCATTTGAGGAAAGAAAGGCTACCAAAAGGGAAATATTCAAAGCTGCAAATGAAGAAGATTGGGCCATGTAGGGTGGTCCACAAATTTGGAGCAAATGCCTATGAGATTGAACTCCCTCCTGGAGTGGCTATCTCTCCATTTTTTAATGTTTTTGACCTATACCCTTTTAAATGATATGTGATTTCAGGTGAAGATGCAGGTACGTTAGGAGTTCCAGATGAAGATTGGGTTAGAGACTTACCACCAAGTAAGCCATTGAAGCTTGAATGCATCTTGGACACAAAGGAAGCTAAAAGAACAAGGTGCAAGGTGTACAATGAGTACCTAGTGAAGTGGCAAGGCCTTCCAATGGAGGATGTCACCTGGATGACAAAGGAAGACATCAAGAAGCATAATACAACTATACAAGATCTGATCTTAAGTAGAACTTGATATTTTGTTCTCCCCGGGTGTATGGTGTAGGGGCACCTAGCTTTCATCATGTAAAAAGGGGTTAGATGTTAGGTTTTTGTGAAGTTGAGTTACTTTTGATGGAATAAGGTCTATTTAGACCATGTGTGATGTTTTTGGTCATGTGGGGTCAGTTGTGTTAAAAGTTGTCATGTTTTGTTAAATGTTGCAGAAGTTGCAATGCAACTTTGCATTTTTGGTTTGTATTGGAAGTTGAACAAGTAGTTGTTTTGAAAAGTAGTTTGAACCATTGGTTTTTGGTTGTGAGAGTTTAAAATATTCCTTGGGATGTTCGAGGAATTCTTCTGGAGACATTTTTGGTGATCAAGCAATAAGAACAATTGTGCTTTATATTGTGTTCTGCTGTTATAGTAGGTTGTATGACTCTATACTATCTATTAATGATATAATTTGCATTTGAAATGTTGAAGGGATGAATTAGCTGCCTTTTGGTTTTGGTTTCATCATTTTTCATTGAGATAGGAGTGAGTTTGAAGCAATTTACTGAAAAGCAGCCAAAAAACCCTAGTTTTGAGGGTTTGAGAGAAAAAACATGAAGTAGGGAACCATTCCACCAGTGGAAAATTCTGAAAATCAGTGGAATGGGAGTAGTTAGGATGCTTTTAATGTTGGTAGGGTTTGTAGGAGCAAGGGATGGAGTTAGGTCTGAATTTGATCAAGCCCTAGCCTAATATATCTATGTATTAGGCTTAGGAGAATAGGTTAGACACAGGGTTTTGTAAAAAGGTGATTGGTAGTTTGGAGAAAGGATTTCACAAAGTTGTTTTGGAAAACAAGCCTAATTAGGCCTCTTTTTAGCATAGCAGTCTAAATTAGAGGGTGTTGTTGCAAAACAAACATATTCACAAATTTGATATGTATCAGAAGGGCATAAAGGGTATCTGCAAATGTGATTCAATTGTGGGTTTGAAGTCTTCTTTGAAAGATATGATGAAAAATCATTGTTTGGAGTGCTATAAGGAAGTTTGAAGGATTTGTGCGAAAAGGACCAAGTTAGGGTTTCATAGTTGCAAATTTTGTTCAACTGTGATTGAATTGAAAACCTCCACCCTAGTTTGCATTAGAATGAGATCTCATTTTCTAAACGAGATCATGTTTGCTTTATTTAATAATATGGACGTTGGAAAATGAAATGGGATCCCATTTAGGGTACGGGATCCCATTCCTTTTTTGACTATTTTTTAATTTTTACTACTAAAAACTTACTGTCAATTCAACAACTTGATAGTGTACGACCGACAACACTACTTCTCCCATTTTCTATTGAATTTTGTCTTCTACATGCTCTTGAATTTGCAATTTGATTTGAATCTTGAAAGGAGCTCTCATTGGGATAGTTTTGGAGTGGAATTGTGTTCATTTTCTACTCATTTGAAGGAGGAACAAAGAAGAAAGACTTTTACCATTGGAATTCATTTGTATTTCATAATATTCTAATCATGGGATCATAATGTCATAATAAGAGAAAATATAGGAAGGTATTGACCCCTGAAGAAATTCAAACAAAGAGAGAGGAGGCAAAAAGAAAAAGATATAGAAGAATGAGGATTTTAAATTAAATGAATAATGATGAAGCATCTGGTTCCATGACTAATGAAGATGAAAACATTGAAGAGACCATGAATGTAGATGATAAAAATTTGCAAGAGGTGAATGTGGAAGATAATACATTTATAGAAACTAATCCTAGTATGTCTTCAAATCCAACTTTTGATGCTATGGAGAATGTGACAATGGGCACGAATCCAAGTACGTCTTCAAATCAATCTTTAAATGATATGAAGAATTTGATTGTAGAAGATTTACAATAAGCTAGATTTAACAATTATGAGATCAATAATATTCGTAGAGACAATGAATTTAAAATTTTTGTTGTTGAAAATTAAAATGAAAATCCTTTTGTTGTTGAAAATTAAAATGAAAATCCTTTTGTTGACAATGAAAATGAAAATCATTTTGTTGATGAAAATGAAAATGAAAATCCTTTTGATGTTGAAAATGAAAATAAAAATCCTTCTAATGTTGAAAATGAAAGTATTATTTTAAAATTGAAAGTACTATTTTGGATAATCTTCATAGTAAGATTTCTTGGAGACAAATAAGAATGCATGCCAATAGATATACAAACAATTTTTTTATCGTAAAAGCTATCATTTCAATGTCAACTCATGATGCAATTGATGAGAATGTGGAAAATGAGAAAAGTAATGAAAAAGACATTTTTGTTAAACCAAGAAGAAAAGATGAATCACTTAAACATGTTGTATATCTATTGTTCCTAGTGTCATTGAGTTTATTGGAAAGAATATTCAATCTAAAGATAATAATGTGGCATGATGAGCTATAACAACTGCTATAGTTAATAAAACAACTTTGAATAAAATAATGCTAAGCAATATTAGTGAAATTCTAAATATACATCCTAAAACATTGGCAAGAGCAGCAAAGAGAAGAGAAAGTATAGAAAATGATCCAATCAACCAATGCTGGAGTTTTAGTGGTCGACTCCCAAGGTTTGACATGAAATTGAATATTGAAATCAAATCTTTGCTTGAAAATTATTGGCATGATAATAGTAGGGTATCATCTAATGTTAGAGAAGTTTTGAAATTAAGAATGGGGTCCAAAATTCGTGATCCTCATCCAAAACACCTATTAGACACAACTCAAACCAAATTTTATAGAAAATTTTGTGATGATTTAGTGTTACCTAGTAATATTAGAATAAGTTAAAGATCTTTTGAAAAATGTAAATCTTGGTATGTGAAAATTAATAAGCAGCAAAGCTCTTGTTGTTGTAAAATGCATGTGAAATTTTGTTATTATTATGATTTTTTCCGATATATACATTGTACTTTACATACTAACATGATTATGCAGGAATGTGGTATTAATATGCCACCTAAAATAATCAAGGAGTCTATAGAAAGTTTTTTTTGTGAAAGATCTAATGGGAAATTATTTTATTTAAGTTCATGTATTTCTAGACAATGCACTATTTGTGGCAATCTTTCATTATTAGGAGTTTGTATGCATGAAAGTGTTGAAAATTATTTTGGACAACAAAATTAGTGGATGTTAAAAGATTTAATAATGTTGATTATTCTTTAAAAGATGGAAAATTTGGAAAGCGTTGTAATTTAATTACAAAAAAAAATAGTGTGCATGCATTCATATTAGAATTTAAGAGTAAGATTGTATGATTAATGGTGGGAAATAAACTATTTTTCATTCCACTTTATGGAATAGTAGTACATGTTTTTGAGGTTCTCTAGAGAAACATAACTTATCAAAGGCACCTACTATTTTCATATGTTCATTTTGGGATGAATCAATTTCCCTTAATGTTTTACCCCATTCAAGTGTAGAGAATTTCTCTTCCTTTGCATCCAAAGATGAAATTCTCATGTAGTTCAAAGAATTTTCTCTAAACTACACACCAACATATCATAAGTGTATAAATGTAGAATTTTTCTGCTACTACACATAACTTGCAAATTTCTTTAACATTGGGGAATTTTGATATTCTATTTTGCAACTTCATCATCAATGTCTTATCCTTCTCCAAAGAAGAAAAACATGAAATACAAGTACCAAGTTGTGTTTCCAATGACATCCATGGAATCCAATGTTGATCAAATCAGAGATACCGAAATTGGACTTGTGGCTATGTCTGAATTTCTAGAAAGGGTAAACAAGCAACCTATTGATTCTAGCATGAAGTGTGTTCTTGAGATCAGTATTCACTTGGTTTCTTCTTTTCTATTGTCAACACACAATCTTGAGTTTGTACTAGTAGAAGCTACACATTTTAACAAGGAGACTAAGAGTGTTAAAGATGCAGATGGAAAAGTGCTCATAAGGCTTGATGATGAGTTCTTCGATAAAAAAAATTAGATGCCCAAGCATTGATCAATATTTTGACCTTGCCATGGAGACATCTCAAACCTTTTATGACAACAATTCAAATAAGTGTACAAATACTATCAACACTCGATGGCTTAAGATTGTTAGGCCTACCATTTCTAGGTGGCCTAAGAACCTCCATTGTAGTGAGTTCAACGAGGAGATGAATGACTAAATAACTCTTCTTAGTAGAGTTAACATATTACCGACATCCACCACTTTCCAAGAATGTATGTACCACTATATCTATGTCATAAAGAAAGGTCAACATAAAATATTTTGGGGAAAGCAAACTAGTGATGCTATTTGTGAGCAGCTTTGCAAGGTATCTACTTCATTGAAGTTTTACATGATTTCGTATCTAGTCTATCTTGCTGCCTCTATGAGGCATTTTTCAAGCTTGTGTTGAAAGGGTGACAATAGGAAAGTTATTGTATATGAATATTATTATGAATTGAATTTGAAGTAGAGCCTCAAAAATTTCAGGAGGGTTAATGATGCATTTTTCTATTCATACATGTGGGTGATCCACAATGGTAGTTTACAATTTTTGGCCCAAAGCTGGACCTTTGAAATATGTTTTGTGTCTAAATCTTCACTTAGACACCTATAGCAGCTAAACCGTGAGGAATTTGGAGATGATGCAAACTAGTGATTTGTGACATTTTTTCTTTAGATTCTAAATATATATTTTTCAAAATTCTTGGAATTAGATTACACTTATTTTTCCATCTCCTCGAAAACTAGAGTTTTTGAGAAACAACATTTTTAAAGTAGCGCTCAAGTATAGCAGCATAACTTTTCCATGAAGGATAAAATTATAATTCTTTTGAATTTAGATTAGTAACTTTGATATCGTGCTTCCACTTGGTTAGATAGTTTTTATTGAATATTTTTCTTTAATCAAGTTTCAAAGTCAAATAATTATAATTAGGACATGGCCTTGACCATTATAGCGTAGCTTTTGTATGTATCAAAATTCAATTTTTCTCTTTTTTGGATCAAAGAGACATCCAATATCTAGTGCCTCTCATATTTTTTTAGATTTTTTGATAATCACTTTATTTTCCACATGTGAAGAACAAAAAGGAAGCGATTTTGATGAAAAACCCTACATTCCACGAGAAATAAAAAAATAAATATAATAATAAAATTAAATTTATTTAAAATTATACTTTTTGGGAAGCTTATAATAATGACTACATACTTACAAAAAATAAATTTTAAATGAATTCATTTCATCTCCCAAAAGGTAAATCGAAAGTGGTTTTTTATCAGCATTTTTGATAGGTGTGAAGGAGACTCTGTTATAGGTATGGTTTAAAACTAAGCGGGGGTTCTATCAAGGGGGTTTGATTTAAGGTAGTTTGTGTAGACACCTAAAAATGACTTATGCTTGTGACCACTATTTTATCACTTTTCATCCTAGCATAATTATGACACTTTAATTATGTTCCTAACCCATCTTCAGCTATTAATTAAATAATTCACAATTATTTAGTGAATTAGTCTTCTATTCTTCTTGATTATTAAATAAATAAATCATATTTATTTAATGCGTCACTAATTATCTAAAGTCAACTCATAATTAAATAAAGTTCTCATTTTATTTAATTAATCTTTGTCATTAATGTCCTCCTCATTATCAAATAAATATATTTTAATATATTTATTCAATATGTCACTAGTTCCTAAATCCTCTCTTTTAATTAAATAGATTTGCTAATTTATTTAATTAATTAACCACTTCTTCTAAATTAAATAATTATTTTTAATTATTTAATTGTTGTATGTGACACTTCTTTATTTTTAAATAAAACAATTTATTTAAAAATGTCTCACATAGTTAACTAATTCTTCTTTTAGTAATTAATTTCAAAAATCAATTACTCATTATCTCACAAAATCCACATTTTGAATTAATTTAATTCAAAATGGAAATATTCTTCTACAAATCAAGTAATTTCTAAAATTACTGATTTTCTAAAATCCCATCTTCTTATCTTCTGATTTTTGCTGATTTCATCTCAACTGTCACATTTATTCTTGATTTAATTTATTTAATTAAATCTTATTCACACATTTGGGCATTTTGCCCTAACCCTAATTGAGAGTTGCCATTTTGAATCTTAACCATTGATTCTAGGGCATTTTCTCAATCTCTCATCTCATCCGTCTGTGCAAAATTGCATTTTCTATAAAATGACAATTTTGCTCTCATTTCAAGGACCTTGATCTTGAATTTCTTAAAATCATTTTAGATTCCTTGTTTATTGTCATTTCTTGCATTCTAGCCATTAGTATTTGAGTATTTGCACTTAGATTTCATTTTCTATTTGCATAAATATTTTAAAATATATCCTTCAAAGTCTTGTTTAGGTCTAGGCATATAGAGTTTGCTCCTCAAAATCTGAGGGCATCCATCATTACAGCAAGCTAGGAGGTATAATAGAAGTTAGTCATGGAGGAAAGAAATGGGCGAGATTGTTCTAGTTTCATTCCTTTTCTTTCACATTTCTCCTTTGCATTCTATTGTGTTGTTTGGATAATATTGCATGCATGTGATACTAACATATTTTGTTTTGCAGAAATCCCTCATTACAGTTCGATCAAACCCTATTCAATTGGAATGCTTTAAATGGAACTTTTTAAGGCTTAAATCATTATATTTTCTAAAAATATGTGATTTCAACAAAAATCTGTTCCTCCCAAAAATTGTAAACCAGCTTTGTGGGATCAGCCATGTGCATATTTGATAAGGAACTTGAGAAGAAAAGGGTGTTAGATGAAGCATGGGAACTTGTCAATAATTTTGGTTGCATCTTCTTATAGTTTCCTACCTTTACATACATCAAGGTTGGGTGCTTTGACAGACTTCCATATATGCTACCTAGATATCCTAGTGATAAAATTATACTTATGGAATTTTTTGTAGGAAAATTATCATAGTACACAAGTAGGATGAGTCACATAGTTGTATTTAAGTTTCCTTTGACCATTGGTAGATACTCCATCACTACTTCTCCCAAAGCCAAATCTATGGAGATGGAGATGCAATGGGTAAAAATGAAAAAGTAAAAAAGGATGAATGATTTTGATTATAGGGGAATGAAAGACAAACTCAAGAAAAGCTACACTCATGTGCACAAAGTTGAAGACATATGGGCTAAGTGCAGAACTATCAAAGATGTAAGGAAGCTAGACTATAGTTGACTTACCTTAGAGAAAATCATAGATCTTGATCTTGTAGACAACCCTAATGATATGGAAGAAGAAGATGGCATCCTAGATCTAGAATATGAGGAGAACAAGGTTTTTGACACCCCTCTTATGTTGATCTAGTGGTCTAAAAAATAGATGATTTCTATAAGAGAGAGGTTCTAGCATGTTCCTACAAACACTATTGTTTAGCTACAGAGTAAGGGGATTAAGTTGAAGCATTTCAACATGGAATTGGAAGAGGAGAATACTAAAGAGCCTATTGGCAAGAAGGGAGAATTAAGGACCAAGAACAAAGATGATAGTCCAAGTACTACAAGGTATGTAATTATATTTTCAAAATGAAAGGAGGCAAAAGTAAAGAAATAGAAGGGACATTAAATCAGGTTGAGGAATAGGAAGAAGAGAATCTAGTTGAAGAATCAAAAGAACCTCCAATCACTTCTCAGTCAAATTCTACACCATAAGATTCTCCCTCTTCTTCTTCTTCTCCCATAATGAATACAATACAAATTCCTCTTCCTCCTGTTGTTTCAAGTGTACAACCTTTATCTATTGTTTCCACTATTTTTGCTACTCCAACTGTATCTATATAGTCAATTCATTCATCACCCACTAGTGGGTCAATTTTTGAAAGCCCTTGTAATAATATTGAAAAAAAATTGGCCCTTTATCTTCTTTGTCTAATTTGTCTTCACCAGTGTTTGATGTATCCACACAATCAGATTTTGATAAATTCATGTTTGAGTTTGCACCTAATGTGTCAAGTGTGGAGATCTCGGTTGCAATTTTAACCCAAACTCCACCAATTCTAACCACCACTATTGTAAGTTCATCTCCATCAACACAAACCATAGTGGTAGGTATAGAAGTAGGTTTTTTCACTCTCCCTCCCTGGTTGACATCACAAGTCCTAAGAGAAAGAAGCAATCCATCTCCCTAGACAACTTTGATTTTAGCCAACTTGTTCCTACAAAGACCAAGACTACAAAGAAGTCCAAAACTCTTTTGAGGGTGATGGTTGACAAATTAGGTTATAAGTATGTCAAAGTGGCACAAATGCCTCTAGACAAGATTGCTAAAGATGTTGAAGGGTCGAATTATGTGATCACCAAAACTAAATTGGGAAATCAAACACATGAGACTGCAAAGGAGGACTTGCGAACAACAATGGCTTATTTAATTTAAAAGTATGATAGGGATAAAATCATCAGGATCAATTGAAGATCAATGTGGAACAACTCACTTTCGTACTCTAGAAGATAACTCAATCTTTTGAGTCTATTGAACCTAATACCACAAGTGTGGATGATGTTGTAATTCAAAAGGCTGAAAGGATTGGTGCACAAGGCTAGGAAGTCAGTGCATGGATAGACATGATAATTACACAAGGCACTCAATTATTGAAGTCTTCCATCAAATTGATTAGCAACATGGAAAATGTCAAGTCAGAATTGAGCTAGACTCTCAATGTGTTATCTCAAAATTTGTAGTCAGTAGAGAAATATCTAGAAGCTTGGACAAAATTGAGGGATTTCAAGCTAGATGTGTTGGTGCAAAATGGGGTGATCCCCACTATAAATATGTTTGTTGGATTCTGGGAATCAATGAAACTTAAAAGAGATGTCATCAATGAGTTAATTAAAGATTTGCAAGAAGCTCAGGAGATAGGCAATGACAAAGAATTAGACCTCACCTTCAAAATTGGAGAGATTCCTTGTCGAAGACTTGGTGACAATCAGAAGGTCCTTCCTGTGGATGTGGTTATCAAAGAATTCGCTTCCCTAATTTAGATAGGGATAGAGTTAGAAGCTTTTTTATTAGTTTCCATTGATAAGTTAGTGTATTTTCAAGTGATTGTAGATAATCTAAAAGTGATACTAGATAAACATAGAAAAGCGTGTATCAGTATCAAGGACTCCATCACACGAGTTCTTTCCATCTCCAGCCATACAACTAGGCCAAACAGCTCTGAAGTTTAGGTTGCATTGAAGAAATATGAAGATTTCCTAGAGAAGAATGTTGAAGAATAAAATAACGTGCTATTTGATACTTGTTTATTTTTCAAGTTTTTCCTTTATGCAATTTGTAATTTGTAGATGGCATTTTACATGTCTTTTGTAATATAACATTACATGTAAGGGGAGTGAAGTACCAAATCAAATTGTACTCTTCCTTTGAATAAGTCAAAGTAGTTATAGATTTCCTTTTTTCACTCATGGCTTCTCTCTATAAATAAGAGGGAGCTCTTTTGTAAATATTACCTTTTAGCTTATGAAGTGAAATGCTACCAAATTGAAGAGCACATTGAATTTTTTTTTTTGAAGTGTAAATCAAGATTCAATCAATAAAAGAAGCAAGTTGGCGTCCAATCTTTTCCTTGGATCAAGTTTGTTATGTATTAGAATTGTTCTTATGTCTTTCCTATTACATTCTCTTTTACATGATTGAATTGTGGTGTGGAATTATATGCTCAAAGAGGCAACCCAAATATGATTTTGAAGTCTTTGAGTTGAAATATTATATTTAGAATTTGTGTTTATGTGTGTAATTGGAGATAATTTGAAGACTTTGGGATGCGAGTTATCATCTACATTTAGTTGATCCTATTGTGGCGCATGTTGAAGACTTTGGGTTGGATCATATACTACTCATCCTTCTTTCAAGTCAACATAAGAAGCAAACAAAAGGCTTTGTGTTTTTATGGGTTTTCTTGCTATCAACACTCGCTAGTATCATTCTAGTTATTCTTTTGTCTAACTAAATTAGATATTGGTTATTATTGCTCCTACTAGTATTTTGTGGTTAATTACATGTTGTAATTGTCATGGGATTATCATTTTAATTTTGTAAAAGGAAGCATCTATTTTGAAAAAAGAGAATAGGATGAATGGATTTACACCCCCATGGATAATTGTAGTGTACACAAAGCTTAGTTAATTACTAGTTGTTTTTAGTTAGCAATAAGAAGGGAGCTCCCCTTTCTAAGAGGGGAGAATCAATCTCACTATATTATGGTTGATATCACCATTTTGTAATGAGTTAGTTGATTACAAAATATTCACCCAACAGGTTGAATAGGTGGTATAGAATCCAAACAC
>VDFB02036031.1:0-27842 GCA_007258455.2 Sequoia sempervirens
CAAAAACCTACACACATTAAGGATGAGGAAAAATGTTGGGGCTATTTCAGGTCTTGCCTCATTCAAACCCCATTTTTGGTGTTTCCACCTCCATAGATAGCCAAATAGATAGAAAATAGATGAGACATAAAATGTAGTAGACTAGATGTGTGATAGAAACAAACCCCATTGTGGAGTCTTGAGAACTCTTATCATAAATAAAATAGACAAGATGAGTATATATTTGCAAATAGATAAGACAAATAAAAAAGAGTGTTACCAGCAATCCATGGATCCCTCTTGGATTGATAGATGGGACGTTGAATGCTTGCAAGAGAGCCTTGGCTATTGACAAGATGTGAATCTGGTAGAGCTTTGCTACAAAAAAGAGATGTAGAATAGAATATAGCAAGAGAGCAAGATCGAGTGAGAGAGAGAGTGAGAATGAATTATAATGGGAGTGAAAAATGGAGTTTTATTAGGCTGCATGGGAAAGAAGATCTGTTACACTTGTGATTATGCCACGATGACATGTGTCATAGGAAAATTTTGTGAGATTCTCTCATTTGAAACTCAAAAAGTTCAAGGACACTTGCACACCATGTGAATGTTTGTGCCTTACATAGGCATCCTTGACTCAAAATTTTACAAGAAATGAGGTGGTGAATTGCTAATTCTTTTTCATTGTCCCTTATGGAGTTAAAATCATGAAATTCTGGCTCATAAGGTTTTTGTCATTAATGCGGCAAGGTGCCATAAATGTAGCAGGCTAAATGCATAAGTGTGAACTTTCCATACGCTGTAATTTTATGACACTATAGGATTATAACACTAGTACAAAAACAACAATATATGACTATAAAAACTACTAAAAACTACTTATAAATGACTAAACATGGTCATGTGACCATTAGTAGTTTATTTCCAGTCATTTATAATGTGACAAGATTGATGACTAAACCATTTTTAGTCATTTATTGGTTGTTTTGATTGATTGATTTGGTAGTGTATTTAGTCATTGATTTAGTCATTGAATGCTTTAATATGGTCACTTATTTAGTCATTTTTATTCACTGATATATTTAGTCATTGATTTAGTCATTGATTGTTGTAATTTGGTCACTTAGTTATTTTTGTTCACTAATTTTTGTCCATTGGTATTGTATTTAGTCCTTAATTTTAATCATCATTTTGATCAATTTGGTAGTATATTTAGTCAATTTTATTTCTTAGGTCAATCTTAGGTTATATGATAAAAGCTAAGATTGATCGTTATCAGCATTGGGATGAATTATAAAGAAAAATCATATAGAATTAGTCTCTTTTTCTTGTTGAATAAATCTGTGTTAATCCCATTCAAGGATTTGGTGCACCTATTTGGAGGCACATGAAACAAGAAATAAAATCTACAAGAAAATGCAACCAGTGGGTGTAAAGCCCAACTCCTCAACCTTTGAAAGCATCCTTTCTACCTGTGTGTGAATTGGAGCTTTGGATGAGGAAGTTATTTCAAAGCCAACAAAATAATCATTACAAGTCATCACAACCAACAAAAAGGAGACCAATATATAAATGATTAAAATAAAAGAATATAATAAAAATACTAAAAGCAATAAGTAAAATCTTACTACAAAAAAACCATCTTTGTAGATTCCATTGCATCATTAACCGTCTAACTATCAATAACTTGTTGGAATCAAGGAACACTAAGAGGGGGGCAGGAATACGTGTTCTGGAATTTTTAACTTTATTAATCTGATCTTCAAAGCACTTATAACATTCAACCAAAAGAAAGATGCATGAACATAAAACAAGCAACCACAACACCATAACACAAGTATTTTTTACGTGGGAACCCTATTAGGGGAAAAACTACAGTGGAGGTCAATCCACAATATGATCTGAGTATACTAAAAAAAAGGTGTTTACAAAAGGGAATGCACATGCATTCAAGCACACTACTTAGAGCTCACTACTCAAATACAAAAGAAGACTCACAGTCTTACAAAATTATTTGGATTACATCTAGAAGATTTGAACTAACAAAATAGCATCCACTAATGTCTAATTATAATTTCAGTTAAACACATTAATCGCTTTATTGACCTTCTATCTAATTTTTCTCTTCTTCTCTATTTGCTTTAATTTGCATCACAAATCCTTTTATGCACAAGTGAAACTGTGCATAATCGCTCTACAATCCTTATGACTTCACAATAAACATCAACACACTTCATACACACATTAAAATGATATAAATGATCAATTATATATATCCACAACTAAAGATTTAATCAACCACATGTCAGCTTCAATAAACCATAAAATATTTACAAACTGTCGACTCAATCCAGAAATAATTTTCAATGTGCACCAACCAAAGTCGACCACAACATAGTGAGGACCCAACTCAATATCCTTGAACACAAAAACACTTAAACAGTTACTCCTCGAATATCTACAACACGCTACATTCATTTAGTCGGCCTTTTGCACTGATAAACATAAAATTAATCAATCAAATCTTCTAACTTGCACAACAATCGATACGGGGCTCTATGATTCAAAGATAACATAGATCATACATTGAATGACCTTCCTTGAGATCCACAACTCAAAATGATAATATAAAATTTGCATATGAATCGATGAACACAATTTTGTCGAATTCTTTGTTCTAGCTTGACAGATAATTATTGATCTTCAATCAGACTTCCAGTATGATCAAATGCTGATGTGTAGATCGAATCACAGACTAGGGTTGCCATCAATGACAACACTTGATGACATGTGTAGTGTCTCTTTCCAACAATCTCCCCCTTTGGCATTGATGGCAACACTTAGTGAAAAATGACTAAGTGTTGGATCAGTACAGACATGAATACACTGCCAACCTTCAAAACTTCAAACACAACTCCCCTTGAGATGATTATGACATTTTTCACTATTCCACTCTCCCCCTTTGACATCAATGGAAAAGGTAGGAATTTGCATGCCAAAATTCAAACAAAAACTTCATAGAACAAACTGCATATGTACAAGCATGCTTCACTAACTTACATAAACTTGAATATATCTGCAAAATTATTCTTCAACAAGCTCAAACTAGTGTCCCAACTCTTTTTGAGACTCTCCAAAATAGTCATGTGACCACAGAAAAAATAATATTGCATCTCTATTGACTCAAGGTTTGTCGGATCACTGAATTCCATAGCATCTTGTGCTTCCTTCAATGCACTAAGCATTGTTTCCATCTTAGGACCAATTAGTCCTCTAAGCTCACAAACCCTTTCAACAATTTTTTCTTCTTCATGCTTCAGGCTTTTAATCTTGTCAAGCAGGGATATGACTTGACCTTCTTGCTTTCCAATAGAAATGGTTAGAGGATCAAATGCTTGAGAGATATCTGCTAACTTTTTATCATACTCTTTCATTTTCTTTTCAATATCCTCAGTGAACTTAGACAATGATAAGCATGACTTATAAATCTTTCCACCTTCAGACAAAGCACTTTGAAAATTCTTTACACAAGTAACTAACAAATATTTATCATTAGCAATCACTCCCTTCAATCTACCAAACATGTTAGCATCAAATTCCTTCTGAATCTTATCCATAGCTGACTTCTCAAGTGACTCAAAGTGAGTAATTATAGAATTGACAAGTTTCTTCAATTGACTAGATGGAGAATTAGATGAATCCTTGACATATGAAGGCATAATATTCTCCAGAATACCAGATGCAAGATTTAACAACTCACTATCTTCAATATTAGATTTCAAAATCTCTTCCCTTGCCTTGGCTTGAGAAAATGATGCAACTCTTAGTTTTTGAATGGGAGATAAAGTAGCCAAGCTGATAGGACCTTTAATCAATTTAGGATCAAACTCTTCTTGTTGCTCTTCCAAAAACTCTTTCACTGCCTTTGCAGCGTCTCTTGCTTCCACATGAACTTCTTTTTCCTTAACCTTCTTTTCTTCTGTCACTGTTTCTTCCTTTACTTTAGGAATCTCTACTTCACCTGAAATCTCTTTAGGAGCTTCAGTCTCCATAGGAATTTCAACATCATGTATATCTAGAGGATTCATAGTATCATCAAATGTATCTTCTTTTCCTTCTTCTGTTACCAGACCAGATGGAACATGAACTTCTTTAGAAACAACATTGTATTTGTTCTTCAACAGAATTTCCTTAAGGATTTTCTCAGTGTCTTTTGCAACTTCTTTAGTTAGCCCAATTATCAGCTTATTCACCCTTGTTTCTCTCTTAAAGTCCCTTTTGACTTCATTGAGAATATTCTTCATCTCTTCTATAGACATCATCGGACAAAGATCAACAATTATTCATTTTCTCATTTTCTCTTCTTCTGTTCTTGCATTAACTCTCCTCATTTCTAAAACTTCATACATACCTTTGGGTAGCTCACACATTATTTCAATAAGATTCATATTGAAATTATTCAAATAATGTATTGTAGCTTCCTTAAGAATTCTTTGACTGACACTATCAAAAGTGTCATACCATTCACAAAGAGGTCTAATATTACCATCCTTAATCAAAGCTTTTTCCACTTCTTCTATAGACATACCTGGTTTGTCAATTATTATCTTTTTCTATGCTTTCTCTTCACTAAAGGACTTGTCCTTAGTGAAATTTTTTTCATATGATACTCTTGTGCTCTTGTCCTTCTTACTCTTTCCTTCTCTGCCGGATGTTTTGACTTGAGCTTTCACAGGACTTGACTTCTTTGCAGGACCAGATGAGAGAGCAGAGCTCCTTGTGGATCTAGATATGGCAGAGGATATTTTCAGACTAGTAGACTCAGTTCTAGTTGGCTCTCCTGCTTTAGCTTGATCTCTTTTCCTCCTAGCTTCCCTTATAACTTTAGTTGATATACCCATGCTTTCTACAAAGGCTTCCACTTCTTTTCTTACTCTCCGGATTATCATTGGCTTCTTCAATTGTGTATGAACTTCCATATTATTTTCCTCAAATGTTCCAAACCTTTCTTTTTTCAGATCCCAAGGTTTACTCAACAGGTGTTGAGCATATAGCTCCAAAATATGCTTCAACCTCATAACACATAGGCATTATCCACACTATTCTAGGATCAGCAGATTCCATCAAACATTGATCAATATCAAACATGAAGAAAATTTTGTCCTTGCATTTCTCCACAATAGATGAGGGATCTTTTCTAGGTTTGCATCTCATTCTGAAAATTCTTGAAGTAACCCCAGATAGCAATATCACCAATTCCATACAAGAAGTCTCTAATTTGAACACCTACCTGTTTATCACCTTACCAATGAACTTTTCCAACTCTTGAAACATCATTCATGAAATAGAAGAATAAACACAACGGATTACCATACTTGAAGGAATTCTTCTTATCTTTCTTGATTTTTCCAAGATTTTCAATTAACTAGCTCTGGAGTGACTCACATAGGTCATAATCTGCATTTCCCTTGACCATCTGATATGCTACATAGATTGTTGTATCAGATATAGAATTTTCCTAGTTGGAGTGATAGATCTTATAACCAATGACCATAGAAGTAAATCTAACATCCACTTCAATAATAGCTCTCTTGTCGAACACTGAACTGGTCGCATTTGTGACCGTTTGATTTTTCACAACTTTCAATGTCGGCAACCCATCAGATGAATTTAAACCAGTAACAATCCTTATAGCTTCCTTTGTAATCTTGGAAGGATGACTTAACCACATAAATTTGACATGCACTCGACTCAATATATACCGAACCAATTCATTTTCTTTGAACACGAGAAATTTCACAATCTGCATGAACTTCTTCTCCTCCAATTTCTTAAATTCAGGTTTAACACATAAATATTCCCCCACAATGTGATTGGTGTACAAATTCAACAACTGGGAGCTTCCTCATTCTTCAACATTTACACGAATGTATGCCCTAATATCTTCGATATGCAAAACACCATATAGAAGGAAAGAAAATGCACCTAAAGGTTTTGTTTCGATGGATTTGAATGGTTGCCATTTGAATTTCGGATGGGGCCTCTCCTTAATATTGACAACCAATGGAGCAACCATTACTAGAATTTTCAAGCTCATGAGTTTGTAGATAAATACCTTTCGTTGGATTAGGGTTTGATCGCCAAATCACCTTCAGACTTGAATCTTCACCAAAGTTCGCTTCAGAGCTCTCAAACCTTCTTTTTTTCAAAATTCAATGTGACAAATGAGGAATAGAAATTAATTTTTATCATTCGTACACCTAAATTTTTCATCGCAATAAATGCTTTTCCTCTAGGTCTTTCGGATACCCTGTTTTCACAAACTGTGAAAGAAAATTCTTCTGTGGACCTTCAAGTTTGCATAAATTCTCTCCACAAGACATTCCAAAACATCTACACATCACTAATGCAATCATTGCAATCAGCCACATTCCAGTACCAACTACTGACAAGAGGGTTAAAAGATTTTCTTAAGAACTCCCCATAGGCTAGAGGACTTAAACTACTTCTCAAAGGAATTACTAGAACTACATTCTGGTGTGGAATGATTTCCTGCAACAGAAGGACTCTTCTTCACCCATATATTCTTCATTTACTTCCTGATCTCTTCTATAGTAAATTTTCCTTTTCCCTTTTCATCCTTCTGCATGTTTTTCCCTTAATTTACCAGACCCTTTCTACTTCTACAAAATCTAGCAATGTGACTGGATTTTTTATAGTTATAGCACAAAAAATTTCTTTGTCCAAACCACTTGTTCCATTGATTTTCTCTTGATCTACACTAGTTAGCAATATGGCCAAATCTATTGCATGTATAACATCTGACATATCTATTGAGAAAGTTGTTTGACATATTTTTGCATTCATTTGACTTATGACCATACTTATTTCAATTGAAACACTTACTAGAGAATTATGGACCACTTGAATTCATTCTATTTCTACATTGAGTAGCCATATGACAAAATTTATTGCAAACAAAACAATAACCATTGAATCTTTGAGCATTAGGTTGTCTTACCGGATACCTTATAGCTTTTTTCATCTAATTTCCTTGCCTAAATCTCCTTTGTCCAGATCTGGAACTTTCTACTTTCTCATATCCAAGACCTTGCTTGTCACTTCTAGTCCTCTGAATTTTAATTAGTTCATCAAGCCTGGCTGAGCAAATCTTTAACTTCTCCTTGAATTCATTTGCAGTAGCAATTTCATCTCTGAGAGCAAAAATTTGCTTTTCAAGCTCTTCATTATTTTTGGATTGTTCCAATTCAAGCTCCAACTAATTGAATCCATCAGTAATTCGGCTGCATTCTTCATATTTTTCTTTCAAGGATTGAGTAAGCTTCTCTTCATTCTTCTTTTTGTCTTCAATCTCCTTTGTCATCCTCATCATAATAGATTCCATCTCATGCTTTAGGACAACATTATCTTTGGTAATCTTTTCACATTCCTCTATCTTTTCATTCAAGGCTTGACTCAGGTGCTCACCCTCCATGCTCTTACTTTCTTTATGTTTAAGCTGATCACATAGTTCCTTTCTCATTTCCCTTGACTCATTGATTTTATCTTTCAATGATTGAATGAATTTCTCAGCATTCATGAGGCTTGCCTGCAATTCCCGAACTTCAAATTTGGACTGATCAAGATCATCTAGGGCCACCAAAAGTTATTGTTGAAGACTACCTGAATCCATTGAATCACTTTCCCGGATCTTCCCCAAGATTTTAAACTTCTTCTGAGGAACTAGGCTCTGATACCAATTGTTGGAATCAAGGAACACTGAGGGGGGGGGGAATCAGTGTTCTGCAATTTTTAACTTTATTAATCTAATCTTCAAAGACTTATAACATTCAATGAAAAGAAAGATGCATGAACATAAAACAAGCAACCACAACACCATAACACAAGGATTTTTTACGTGGAAACCCTGTTAGGGGAAAAACCACGGTGGAGGTCAATCCACAATATGATCTGAGTATACTCAGAAAAAGGTGTTTACAAAAGGGAATGCACATGCATTTAGACACACTGCTCAGATACAAAAGAAGATTCACTGTCTTACAAAAGTATTTGGATTACATCCAAAAGATTTGAACTGACAAAATAGCATCTACTAATGCTTGATTACAGTTCTAGTTAAGCACATTAATCACTTTCTTGACCTTCTATCTGATTTTTCTCTTCTGCTCTATCTGCTTTAATTCGCATCACAAATCCTTTTATGCACAAGTGAAACTATGCATAATCACTCTACAATCCTTCTGAATTTTTCAAAACACATCAACATACTTCGTACACACATTTAAATGATATAAATGATTGCTTATATATATCTGCAACTGAAGATTTAATCAACCACATGTCAACTTCAATAAAACATAAAATATTTACAAACCTTCGACTCAATCCACAAATAATTTTCAATGTGCACCAACCAAAGTCAGCCACAACATAGTGAGGACCCAAATCAATATCCTCAAACAAAAAACACTTAAAAAATTACTCCTTGAATATCCACAACATGCTACATTCACTTAGTCGGCCTTTTGCACTGATATACAGAAAAATAATCAACTGAATCTTCTAACTTGCACAAAAATTGATACAAGGCTCTATGATTCAAAGATAACATAGGTTATACATTGAATGACCTTCCTTGAGATCCACAACTCAAAATGATAATATAAAATTTGCATATGAATCGATGAACACAATTTTGTCGGATGCTCTGTTCTAGCTTGACAGATAATCACTAATCTTCAATCATACTTCCAGTATGATCAAATGCTGACGTGTAGATCGAATCACAGACTAGACAAGATAGACCAAAAACAATTACTCATTTTTCAAACCTATAATATAATCACTAAGAATTTCAAACTAGGACACTTTATCCTTACTATCCCACCCAAGCAGATTGCCCATAAAGATAGACCATATGGCACAAGCATAGGGACAACTAAAGAATATATGGTCAACATTTTCAACATCATTGCAAATAGAACATACTAGATTAGAAGGACTACAGAACAATTTTTTACCCATAATAACCATCTAAAACAACATTTTTTGGCTCAATCCATTTAGACCAACAAATATTAACAAACGTATACCAATTACTATTATTAAGTTCAAGGTTCCAATATTTATTAGCATGATTCATAAATTCTATAGGAAAAGTTAACATCTTGTATAGGTTAATGGATTTAACAGTCAAAAGTGGGGAGCCATCATTCCAAACAAAACTTCCATAGTATTCTCTATTGTTTATCTTTTTGTAAGACATCATTGCTTTCTCTAAAATTGAGTGTGTTCTCTTTTGAGAATTGGACAAATGAAATTATTCTTTTATTTGTTCCCATATCTTCATTCCATCCTTTCTCACAACATCATTAAAACATTTGATACCCTTCCTACTCCATTTGAGAGTAGAATAGCCTCTAATGCAGGCTAGAGGCTTGTTTGAATTGGAAAGATTCCATCACACAGACCTGAATCCATTTATACTATTTTCCAATCCATTACCTTCATCTTTCACCTTTATTAGATCCTTGAAAGATCTCCAAGCCCTCCAAATACTGGCAAAAATTGCAAACCTAGCTAGCTTGGTTTCAAATTTTCCAAATAGAATGTCATGAATGTGTAATCCCCTCCAATGTTTGGCTTTTTTGGGGACAACCTCCTTCAGGTTGTTTCTAACAAGAACCTTACAAGTTTCTCCTCTATATAAGGCTTTTATTATCCATTTTATAGCCAATTCCATACCTTGTTTTTGTATGTCTTTTAGGCCAAGGCCCCCTTCATCCCTTCTGATGCAACACCATTACCAATTCACTACATGCTTATTCTTTTTCCCCTACCATCTAACTAGAGGAACTCTTTGACTAGCTTTTGCACAGGTTGTTGATATGGTAACTAGAAAAACACCATAATGGTGCATAGTATATTAAGTATGAGACTCAATTTTTTTGGTAAACCTGTACTTTCCTAGCAAGTGACAAGTAGTTGTTATTCCAACCCTTCAACTTTGTTTTAATTTTTTGCATACGTCTAGTTCCACATATCTTTCAATAAAGGGTTTACTGAAAAGGGAATCCCAAGTTACCTTACAATTTTATCCAAACCATGCTTCCTTTTATTGTTGTAGTAATTAGGCCTTTTGTTTTTTTTGTTGTGATTCCCTTCTGCTTTGTCCTGGGAATTTTTGCCATGCTTCAGGTTTCAAATTTGACGATTGTTTCCTCCTTGTCGGTTATTGTTCTAGAATTTCTTGTTCCCAAACCTAGCATCTCAATTCTTATGAAAGTTGTCCATCTACTGAATTTTTTGATCTTGTTTGATGGCCTTCTCAAAAACTTCATCCATATTCAAAGGATTATGGATGTCTACCTCTACTCCTGTTTGAGGCCTCAATCCCAAGATGAAATTTTGGATGTGAAATCGTTCATCTATCTATCACTACAAAACACACTTAAGCAATTAGGTGAACTTCTCCTAGTACTGAGTCACTTTCAAGCTAGCGTGTATCAAGTTTTGGAATTTAGTCATCTTCCTATCAAAGAAGAGCTAAGGTAACTACCTCTTAAAAGTGCAAAAAAAGTTTCCCAAGTGGTTTCTCCAGGCAACAACTTCTTCTCAGTCTTCACATTATCTCGGCAGGTAGTTTCTTCTCTAGTGAGTTGATACACAACCCACATAACCTTGGTCTCATCAGATAGATTTCAGATCTCAGTATTTTTCCATCTCAACGATCCAGGCCTCTATGCCATCTTTGATGGTTTTTCCATCAAATTTGGGTAGAGCAACTTTCTTGAGGTCCTTACCCAATTCCTCTGCAATCCTACCATGGTTATTTTCTAGGTCTTCACCCCCTTGAATCTATTCCTCACGGTTTCCTCAATCTTATTCCACTTGGTTTCCTCTGACCTAGTGCTCTAACTTATCCATCATAATCCTTGCTTTAGTCACTTGAGGTTCAGAATCTAATCTAAACTATCAGGTTGATCATTGTCTACTCCACCATGCTCATTGTTTCTATATTGTTCATTGCTTGGTCCACTATTCCTAGTTTGCACCATGGTTACCAATCAAAATCCTGAAACATAGAGTTACAACTTAGCATCATAGAAAAAAGGCCCTAGTGTTAAACCTAGAGCTCTGATGCCAAATGTAAGGATCGAGACCGAAAATAATCTCACAAAAGTAAAATAGAAACTCTATATCTCATAAATATAGAATATAAATGTAACAATTACATTAAGTAAATAAATTTCATAACACATCCTCATATGTGTAGTGCATAATCTAAGTAAAATCACATAATATATGATATACAAAAGTACAATTTAGGCTCATGTCGTGTAATCAACTAAATACACCATATGGAATTATAAATTCAAATAATGATACAAGAATAATGTGAGGATATAAATAACATAGTCTTTGACCACCACTGACCCTCACAGTCATCCACAAGTCAAGAGACGAGAACATGGCTCAGAGGATTTTCTGCCCAACCATGAAGCTTAGTACTTCCCCAAAATTCTTCATAGCATGAAGAATAGCCAACCCTGCATGAAGTACCTAGCAACTTAGAAACAAAAAGTGGGAGGGAATCCTGGTTCAAGCCTGATATATCTACATGCATTTCTATCATGAACATGCAATGTCCTACTATTAAGATATGGCAGAGAAACATTTAAATAAATTTTCAAGGAAAATTTTATCTATTTCAATGAACACATGGCTTTGGCCAAAGCACTAGAAATAAACAGAAAATATCAAAAAGAGGATTGTCCTCTGTTAGTCCATATTTAGCACCCTATCCTAGAAGGTAAACCCAATACACAATAGAAGACAATAACATGCATGATAATCATAAATTAAATAAATGCTCTTTTCCTTTCATTCTAATGATAAAATGAACAACTTTCATTATTTCATCTTTTCATGCATTAAATACAGTGAATCGACATGCAATTCACTATATTTTACATGCAAACTAATTTCCTTTTTACATACATTACTATTCTCACAATGATGCATTATTTTATGTAAATATAATACTATTTTTATCTGCATGCAATAATTAACTAATCATAACATTTTATAGGTTTGATTCATTAAAAATGATCAGCTTGTAACATACAATGCACAAATTTTCTATTATAAACATAAATATAACTATAAACCCTTAGGTTGATATGTAGATGGAAATAAAGAATCTGACCCTAACAGTATATATCTTCATATCTTTACACTTTCATGGAAAAAAATTACTACAGATGTAAAATGGCTACCAAAATATTAGAGTTCATTATTTGCAGATTTAAACATAAACATACAATGGTTTAGAACTATACCTAGAATTCATGTGGATGTCACCAATGAAAGGAAAACAACTAAGTTAAGGTAAATATTTTAAAAGTTTTAAGGATAAAAGAAGGGTGATACAAGATTAGAGTAGTATTTAAATATATGGTAGTCATATATTCTTCAAACTAGACATATCCAATGCCAGTTTGACTCCCTAATTATAGCTACAAGTTTAATCGATGACAAAACTCAAACCTGAAAAAATACATAGCAAATATCATAGCGTAGGAATTTATGTTGCATAACTTACCCATTCTCCCTAGGCCGTGGCTTACCAACAATGCAGGTTTAAGAATAGCAATTTGATTTAAATCAAAATGGGTAGAGTTTGTAGGAAAAATATTATGTAACCCTACCCAAGTAGAATATTTTGAATACTTTTTAAATGAGACAAACTAAAACCTATATCTCTACAACTGTGGCTTCTATCTATTCACAATAACTAAAAAGTGGATCTAAAAATATTGGAGTTTTAGAGCAGTTAGATTCTTGAGCTTGACACAATACTTTTAAATCCTCTTAAACGAAAACATTGGATGATTATGGTAGACACCATTAATTTATGTAGCATGGATAGGTGCCTATCTCCAAACTGAAGAATATTAATTAATTAATTATTTGATTCCTCTAGAGACTTTTAGAAACTAGTTAGTTAGGGTTTGTTAGAGTCTAGTTAATCTTAGCCATCAATTGAGATTAAATCGTGGCCATTGGTTTTTCAATGAGATGATTATGAAAGGGGATCAATGGGCATTTGGAGAACACACACTTGAGAGATTTGCAGTTATAGCAAATAGTTTTCAATAATAGCAAATAGTTTGCAGTGATAGCATTGGAGGCAGCAGTAGTGGAATTTCAGCAGGAGAAATTGAGGGAAGAAATTCCGAAGAAGAAATATTGCCAAAAATCTGCCAGTAAGAGGCAAGCAATTTATGTATCTCTTGATTTGCTAAAGTTTAATAAAATTCCTCATCTACAGAACTAGTTTTCCCTTCGGGGTTTTTCCAAGGACAATTTGTCCAAAAATATTGTGTTTATTATTTTGTGTATTTTCTTCTCTATTCTTGTGATTTTATTTGTGAAATTGCAGTTGTGTTATTTTTCAATATTTGTTGTGAATTAAGTTTTGGCAATCAAATAATCGATATAGATAGGAGATTAATAATCAGTAACTATAATAGAATTTTCACATGGTATCAGAGTTTATCTAAGGGAAGAAAAGGCTCAACACAGGAACAAGAAGGAAAAATTGAGGGTTTATAAAACATAACTCAACCTCTTCATAATTATTTGTATTTTTTCTCATCTTTTGAGATGGCCTCATCAAGTTTAAGAGATCAGGACAGATTGGATGGAGCCTTAAATTTTGGTGTCTAGAAATCCAAAATTTCTTTATTGCTAGAAGAGAATGGTATCAAGGAATATGTGACCAGTGTTGTAACTGTACCTACAAATCAAACACAACTCTTAGCATATAAGAAGGAAGATGACAAGGCAAGGAGGTTGATTCTTAATGGTGTTAAGGACCATATAGTTTCGCATATCGCATAGTTAGATATAGTGAAGAAGATGTGGGACGCCATTTTGAATCTGTACCAGAATGCCACTACTAACCAGAAGTTGATTCTCATAGAAAAGTTGAAGAATACCTGGATGAATAAGGAAGGAGACATTATAAGTTACCTCAACAAGCTTAGACTTGTCAAGGATGAGTTGGAAGCTATTGGAGATAAACCAGATAATGACGAGCTAGTATGAATAGCCCTAAATGGGTTTACTAAGCAATGGGATGTCTTTGTTCAAGTTATTAATGGATGAGACACCTTACCGATTTGGGATCGACTATGGAGTGACTTCACTCAAGAGGAGCTTAGACTTAGTATTATCAGTGGAACCAACAATAATAGTCAGAAAAGTGAGGTGAAATAGGAAAAATTTTCCCTAGCAGGAAAAGGGAAAGTGAAGAAGGGATCTAGCAAAGGATCAAATCCTAAAAGTGAGAAGGACTTGTCTAAGATCAAGTGCTATGGTTGTCATGATTTTGGCCACTATGTTAGTGATTTCCCGCAAAGGAAGAAAAATGAAAAGAAAGGCAAGAAGTAGACGACAACTTCAGTAAGTGTAGATGATCTCTCTAGTAGAATGGAGGATGAGTTTGCACTCATAGCTTGTATGGTTAGGTCAACCTCACAGGGTGTTTGGAATATAGATAGCGGGGTGTCATTTCATATGACAGGAGTTAGAGAGTACTTCTCTAGTTATAAGGAGGACATCAAAATCCAAGTTTCTATGGGGAACATGTCCAAACTCAATCCAGTTGGGAAAGGGACTATTCTATTTTAGAGGGAGAATGGAAAGCTGATTCTCATTCATGATGTGTTACATGTGCCAAGCTTGGGTATGAACTGTATTTTTGTATCCATCCTTTAGGATAAAGGCTACAATGTACTCTTTAGAGGGGCACATGTATTAATCAAGCATAAGGATTGGAAATCACCCATAGCTATTGGAGTTAGGAGTGGCCAGCTTTACAAGTTGTAGTTTGATACTCATAAGGCACTCATGAGCAGAAATAATTCTAGAGATCAAGGAGAGCTATGGCATAGGAGGATGAGTCATACTCATCATGGAGTACTTAAATTGCATTCTTGAGATAGTGGCAGGTGTTCCAGAGGTGAGCATAGAGCATGATGATGTATGTAAGGGATGTGTATTGGGGAAGTTTGTGAAAGCATCTTTTCTAAGGAGTGACACCAGATCCAAGGGTGTTCTTGATCTAGTACATTCAGACATATGTGGACCAATGTCGATGAAGTCTCTCAGAGGATACAAGTAATTTGTTACTTTTATTGATGATTTCTCTAGGAAAACCTGGATATACCTCTTGAAGACCAAGGATGAGGTCTTCAGTCACTTCCAAGAGTTCAAAGCTCTTGTGGAGAATTCGACAGGAAGGAAGATAAAGGTTCTTTGATTAGACAATGGGGGCGAGTACAAAGGGACAGAGTTTCAGGAGTTTTGTACTAGGGAAGGAATCAAGAGAGTGGGTCATTCCTTACAACCCATAGCAGAATGGGGTTGCTGAGAGGAAGAATCATTCTATATTGGAGGCAACAAGGGCTATGTTGTATGACCAGGATAAGCCACGTTACTTATGGGAAGAGGCATGCAGTACAACAGTATACATACAAAATAGGGTTCCACATAAGGTATTGGGCAAGATGACACCAGAGGAGGCATTCTTAGGGAAGCAGCCAGATGTCAGCCACTTCAAGATATTTGGGAGTTCGGCGTATTGTCACATTCTAGGGCCTACACATTCCAAGTTAGATCAAACTGCAGAAAGAGGGTACTTTGTGGGGTATAGCGAAACCTCAAAGGAATATCAGATATTTATTCTAGGGGTCAGGAGGATTATAGTTAGGAGTGATGTCAAATTCATAGAGGACAATGCATTTAGGAGGTCTAAATATTTTCCAGCAAATGATCAGAGTGATTAGCCAGCAGAAGCTCCAAGGATCGTTCAACCGGATCAGGGGAAGCAAAGCACGAGTACAGTTACTAGTACAAGCATGGGCTTAGGTGCTAAGAAATCGTAGAGTATGGAGCAACAAATGCAACAGATCCAAGAGATGCATCAAAAAGACATGGAGGTTGATATTTCATCCTCTACAATTGGCAGTAGGAACCATGAGGTTCAAAAGACACATAGGGATACTCAATAGTTTGTGGGAGCTCCTAGAATGAGCAGTAGACAGCGAAGACAACCAGCCAGGTATAGTAACTATATGGCATTAGTTAGTCAGTTGGTAGATAGCGAGCCTTCCAACTATCAGGAGGCCGCACAACAGTAGGCATGGCGAGATGCGATGGTTGAGGAATATACCTCAATAGTGCAGAACGATGTGTGGGAGGTTGTCCCTATACCGACAGATAGAGTAGTGGTTGGATCACCTTGGATCTATAAGATCAAGCACGGTGCAGATGGTAGCATCGAGAAATACAAGGCAAGGTTTGTGGCCAAGGGGTTCTCTCAGAAGGACGGAATAGACTATGAGGATATATTCTCTCCAGTGTCCAAGTATACTTCTATATGAGTCGTGATCTCACTTGCAGCACAAATGGGGTGGAATATCCATCAAATTGATGTCAAGACAAAATTTCTTAATGGTGAATTGGTAGAGGAGGTATACATAGAACAACTAGAGGGCTTTGTAGCACACAACAATGAAACCCATGTGTGTAAATTGAAGAGAGCTTTGTATGGACTCAAGCAAGCTCCCAGGGCGTGGTATGATCGCATTGATAGATACTTGCAGGGAATGGGCTTCATGAAGAGTGAGGCAGATGCTAACCTCTACTACTTGGTGGTTGGGGTGAGGTTCTCATTCTTGTTCTATATGTGGATGAATTGTTTTTAATAGATTCACTGGGGCTCATGGAGGTGTGCAAGAGGGACCTTGCAGCAGAGTTCGAAATGAAGGATTTGGGGCTTATGCACTACTTTCTAGGAATGGAGGTGTGGCAAACAAATGGAGAGATTTTCCTTGGACAAGGGAAATACTGCATTAAAATATTAAGGAGGTTCAAGATGGAGGATTGTTGAGCCATGTCTACTCCTATATTCATGAATTGGAAGAAGGTAGACTCATCCAGGGAGAAGGATGTAGACCCCACCTTATACAGGTAGTTGATTGGGTCTCTCATGTATTTGGTTAACACTAGGCCAAATCTATCCTTTGCAGTAAACTCTCTTAGTCAGTTCATAGTTGAGCCAAAGAGAATGCATTGGACAACAACAAAGCACGTGTTGCGGTATTTTTGTGGTACAATCAAGTATGGGATCAAATATGCTTGAGGTGATGGTGTCAGGTTGATAGGCTATACTAACATAGATTGGGCAGGCAGTACAGCAGATAGGGAAAGCACTTCAGGGTGTTGCTTCAGTTTAGGATTAGGAGTTGTCTCTTGGTACAGTATGAAGAAAAAGTTTGTGGCTTTGAGTTCTGCAAAAGCATAATACATAGCAGCTAGCATGGCGACGTGTGAGGCGATATTTTGAAATTTGTTGGTAGCCTTGTTTGGTTAGAGGGTTGAGACTATGGTGATACACTGCGACAATCAAAGTTGCATCAGGTTGTCTAATAATTTGGCGTTTCATGATAGGTATAAGCATATAGGCATCAGGTATCACTTCATCAGAGATTGTGTACAGCAGAGGGTTGTTCAGCTACAGTATATACCTATAGATTAGAAAGTAGTGGATATTTTGACTAAGGCATTGGGGAAGGAAAAATTCATCTTCTTCAAAGATAAGTTGGGTTTCATGCAGAACACCTTCCTCGCTAAGAGGGAGTGTTAATTTATGTAGATTGGACAGGTGTCTCCAAACCCAAGAATATTAATTAATTAATTATTTGATTCCTCTAGAGACTTCTAGAAACTAGTTAGTTAGGGTTTGTTAGAGTCTAGTTAATCTTAACCATCAATTGAGATTAAATCGTGGCCATTGGCTTTTCAATGAGATGATTATAAAAGGGGATCAATTGGAATTTGGAGAACACACACTTGAGAAATAGAGTTGTAGTAATAGCAAATATTTTTGTAGTGATAGCAAGGGCGCAGTGATAGCGTTGGAGGCAGCAAGAGTGGAATTTCAATAGGAGAAATTGAGGGAAGAATTTTTGAAGAAATATTGTCGGAAGTAAGAGGCAAGCAGTTTATATATCTCTTGATTTGCTGAAGTTTAATAAAATTCCTCATCTATAGAACTGGTTTTCCCTTCGAGGTTTTTCCAAGGACAATTTTTCCAAAAATATTGTGTTTATTATTTTGTGTATTTTCTTCTCTATTCCTGTGATTTTATTTGTGAAATTGCAATTGTGTTATTTTTCAATATTTGTTGTGAATTAATTTTCAGCACTCAAATAATCTATATAGATAGAAGATTAATAATTAGTAACTGCATTATAATATTCACATACACCATGTGTGGGTACATTTAGCCGATATGCTATATTTTGCATCAGAAAGTAGAAGTTGGATTGTGATAATTGGATGCAGCAAGGATTTTTAATTATAGCACGGGTATATAAAAACAATAAACAACAGCAAGGATTTCTTGTAGTTTAATTTAATTATTGGATCATACATCCTAATATATAGATGTCGCCCCATCCACCTCCCCCCCTCCTCCAAAACACTATCAAAATTCTTAATATGTAAAGCATAGGTTATTGGTTATACAACAATGCCAAATAAGTAAAAGAGAGTAAAATAGGTTATTGGTTATACAGCAATGCCAAATAAGTAAAAGAGAGTAAAATAAGCGCTTAGGACAAATGAATTTGATAACAGCCTATATAAAGTCAAGGATGCGGACTTACTAATTTTTTTATCACAAAAAAATCCAAGCTCATCCCTTTGAATGTGCCTCCACTCTTCTTTTCTCTGAAAACCCCCATCTTTTCCAAAGCAATCATCCCAATAATAATAAAAGTCCTCTCTCATGCAAATCAGTTTTTAACTTTAGTTCTTTAATTTAGAACTCTACTTTTCTTTTCTTTTCTTTTTTGTATGATTTTATCATGCAATTTATTTAAGTTTTATTTTTATTTATAAATTGATCTAATTTAGTTTTTTATTTTTTATTTAAACTTAATTTATTTTTTCTAATTTTCCTCATTTAATAATATTTATGCACTACAAATTTAAAAGTATTTATATATTTAATAACAAATTTTTTATATACACTCAAATATTTATATAAATAATAATAATATATTTCTTATATTATTTTTTTTGGTAAAAGGCATATAGTTTGTTTATATTATTTCTTATATTTACATTTACATTTATATTATAGTAATTGTGGCTATTACTATTGTTGTTTCATGTTTGACTGTGTTCACTTGCTAATCACATAATTTACAAAATTACAAAATGCCCCAAGTTGGCGAGATTTGCAGGCCCCTGCGCATGGTCATTTTATGACCCATATAGAAATATTATAGAGCATGAGGGATTTTTTGGAGGGGAGCCTTCATTCCTGAAGGACTTTACAAAATTTAGACAAATTTTTTGCTAAACCGACATTATTCCTCCATACAGTCCTTTCCAACGGAGTTCTCACCTTGTCATCATCATCCATTTCTGCTATTGTATCCACATCCACTGGAAAGATATGCAGCCCAGAGGTCACCATGGGAGCCCAATCCAACTGTGACGAGACTATCTGGAGGACCAACGGTGGTGGATGAGTTGTGTGTTCTCGAAGGAAAGCAATTGTGAAATATTTCTCTTTGATCTCACTTCCATACTTGTGCAGAGGTAGTTGGAGTGTTTTTGCATAGCCTTCAAGAAGAGACAATCACATTTGTGTTCAAAAGCCTATTTGAAAGCATTGTAAATCTCTGTGAAACCATGGCGTTGCTTCAAATTATACTTTATGAGGAAAAGCCCACCAACAAAACCATTACCCTTGTATAGGTCGTATTGATACACCCCCATTAAGAGGGCATTATCATCTAGGAACACATCTTCGACATACTTATCTGCAATCTCTTCCAAGTCGCCTAGTGATTGAAGCAAGTCATATATTTCTTATATTATTATTATTAATATTATTATTATATTTCTTAAATTGCATAATATTATTATTAATATAAATTATGCAATTTATTATTAAAACTTTTTATATTTAACATCAATTTTATCAAGCAATAGAATGGGTTTGAGTGGGAATTCGAGTGGTCGTCTGAGTTTGAATTCCTAGGAGGGCGAGACTATGGAGGAGTCTGAAACTAAGGACGAAGATGCAAATGCAAAGCTTCTCTCTGTGCTGCTCATTTTCAATGTTGAAGATGTGTTGTTGGGTGCGAGGAGGGGGGAAGAATTCCTCCTCTTTTCCTATGGGAGTTCTGACATTTTTGTGGCATTTGAGGTGTTTGCGGAGGAGGTTTTTCTTCGCCGTCTTTGTCTCTTTGCTAAGATCAATGCGTGGTTATTTTCTCGTGACTACTCCATTTTGAAGTTGGATTTTTTGGGTGTGTTGTGGAGCAGCCCTTTCTTTTTTGGCACTCTATTTCTGGGTAGAGGAGTTGGGGCATTCTCTTTGTCTTGGTCTACCCCTCCTCTTTGGTTCATGGTGTTCCCCTTTATTGGGTATGGTCCCTTGGGTCTAGTCATCCTCGGCAAAATAACTTCGATTGTGTACTACTAGACATGTTGGTTGTTGGGGATTGATGCTCTGCCCTGTGGGGGTTTGGACTTGTTCAAAAATCATCCTGGTCATGGTGGTGATTTTAGTTACTTATGGATAATTGGCTTTAGTTTACCCAAGTTTTCTTCTTGGGTTTTCTCTTTGTTCATGTAGGAGTTGGCTTGGGGAAGTGTTGCTCTTTGGTGGTTGCACTTTTTGTTCTAGGTTGTGGAATTTTCTTTGGCTTTCCATGACATTGTTAGTTGCAGAGTATGCTACTGCAGAGGAGGTGTTTTCTCAAGCTCTTTGGGGGTCTGGTTGTTGTCAGGATATTTGCCTATGTTTGTGGTTGGTAGTTGGCTTCTTTGGCTTGTTCCATGGCCATCCGCGGTTGCAGTGTTATTGGGTCTGAAGGTGGTGAGGCCATCTCTTGTTTGGTTCTGGGGCGATGGGGGTTTGCCACTTGTGTGGTGCAGATTGGTCTATTTTGGTGGATTTGTGTTGCTAGTTCCCTGCTGCAAATGTGTTTGATGGGGGTTTTCTTTAGAACTCCTTTGAAAGTCTTGTTCTCTCTCACAACCCAGGTGGGTTTGAGGTTAATAAGTATTGGTGTTTCTTGTTATGTTCTTACTTTCTTCTTGTTTCCTCATTTTGTGACTTCTATTGAGGTGGAGTCATATCCTTTTGAGGTAAAATTTGTGGATCTGGTTGAAAGTAGTGATCTTCAGATGGCCCCTTTTTGGCTTCTCCTATGGAGATGGAGCTATCTCCTATTGAGGTGGATATTGGTTTGGATGGAGGGGCTTGGTGGTGCTATTACGGGCTTATGGTTGCTTTATGCTCTACAATTTTTTCATATTCTTCTATTGAGGTGAAGATTTTTGGGAAGATGGAGTTGTTTTTGGGTGCTTTTACTACATTGTTTCTTTTCCCCTTTCTTGGATCCTATTGAGGTGGGGACTGTGTTTGGTGTTGGGATCTTGGTTTGCATCATTTGTTTGCTTTTGTAAGTTCCCTTTGGCTCCTAGCCTTTGATGTTTCTTTGGATTTGACTTAGGACTATTGTTGGTAAGTTTTCTGTCACTCCTGATTATTTGGTGACCAGGTGTTGGTTGTTAGTTTGTTGTGTTACTATGGTGTGTCTGTTGGTTCTACTTTTATGTTTTGTTGACAAAGTTGATACTTTGGTGTTTGGAAGTTTCCTTTTCTTAGCTTTGTACAAAGTTCTGGGCCCTTTCAAAACCCTACTTACCTTATCAAAAAAATCAATTCTTTTATGTATTTATTTATTTATATATATATATAATTTATTATATTATTATTAATATATATAAATATAGATTCCTCAATTTATTGATAAAAATAAAATCTTTTACTTTTCCCAAAAATTCAATATACTTTTAGAAAACAAAATAATCATAAGGCATATATTTTAATATCCCTGATTAGTTTAATTTTCACAACATAATAGCTAAGTTGTTGGGATCAGGTAGGGGTACGGAATATAGGTGCATTGGTACAACAAAAATGTTTTCCTTGGGTACGGTATGTTTGGGTATGGTTGTATATATATATAGGGATTAAAGAAAAATTAGAATTATTTATGTATATATATTTATACATATATGTAACCATGGCCAATCAAATTTGGTCAATTATGACACCTTCTTTGATTCTCGAGGGCCCCGATGGCTCCAAATATGAAATGCACTAACATGCAAAGCTTGTGGTACAAACATGCAATGGCATGCAAGGCATGCAATTGAACATGCAAGCACATGCACCCCAAGTGGTCCCCGCCAATTAATGGATGCCCAAAAAGAATGAATCTAACACAATAGATAGCATTAAAAATGTTCTCTAGCCCCCATTATAATGATTTGAGTGAATATGGTACCAAGAAATTTTATGTTAGTGTAAAATCATTTTTTTTACCATCATTTTAACATTTACCATTGAGGGAGATCCTTGTTGCAAAGGAGTGAGGATGTCGAGCCAATGATAGTACGTGCCCCTGAGAATAGAGGTTGTGTGAGCGGAGGTTGCCAGAGGCACCATCACAGTAGAGGTGAGTCCCTTGTACCTTCTCCCTATGGTTTACCTTTATATTCTACACAATTTTTGAGATTTTTCAAAAATCATGGCGACCTTGTCCCAAAATGGCAACCATTTTGACAACATATATTTATTCTACAAATGTAGTTACAATATGGCTTTAAAAGATTTGATACATGCTACGCCTCAATTATTTGATTACAAAATAGATCTAATGAGATCTCACAAGATTCAAATATTCAATTCTCCACCTAAATTATTTTTCTTCTTTGAATCTGCCACATGTCCTAAAAAGATATTATATTTCATCTTATATCTAGATGGATGTATGACATATGCCATGTAAAAAATATACTACACCATCATAGAGGTAAATGATAAGGACCAATGGTCCTAAAAGTAAATGATTTCATCTTTATTTAAGCATAAAATTGGGTGTATCACCTTGATAATGTGTATCTTCACTTGTCGTAATGTAACTCAAGTGAGTAGTCTCCAACTTTGATTCACTTTCTTATATGATCCCTCTTAGGACTTGATGAGGGAAACCTCTTGCGAAAGCCATGTTGCCCATGCCATTTTTTGGCAGATTCATTATTGGCTTCTAACTAGACGACTTTCGTATCTGGTTTTTCCGCATGGGTCTAAATGATAAGTTTATTAAGTTAAAATACTTGAATGAGTTTGCATGATCTTGTTTGCCACGTGCCAAATTTATGAACCTTGAAATTGCTAATTTTTTTCTCGTTGCAAAAAATTTGACGCGGGATATTATATATATATATGTATGTATGTAAAGACTAATGGTTTTATCATCCACTTCACAAAATGTAAATACACCTCTGGCAAGGACTCAATCCTTTTTCAGAACAGGTCCAAACATCACTCCACCCCAACAACTAAACAATCTCAATTTGTAATACACATGTGGGTTTTCTCAAACCCCTCCACAGAAACCAAACAATCTTGGTTCATCATCATTATTTGGGCTTAATCAACCCCCACCTCTGTAACAACCAAACAAACATGGTTCTACATATACATTTGGGTTTAATCAACTCCCACCTTCACAACAACCAAACAATCTTGGTTCGCACTCCATATTTGGATTTTCTCAAATCCCTTCACAACAACCAAACTATCATGGTTCTACATACATAGTTGGGTTTAATCAACCCCCTCCACCACCAATTGTCATGGCATTCCATCACCATGAGACCACATTTCTAATATTATATAATATAAATAAGAAATGGATCTATACCTCTTTCCACTGGGGCATCTTTGAATTGATTGAAGATTACATTCGATAACATATCCACAAAAATATGAAAGAAGAAAATATGTGGGCTACACCAAAATGTACCTCCCATCGATTGGCTAATGAATGCTAAAAACTTAATTTTGTAATAGCTCTACACCAAATGCTCAAAATCTCATGAAAACTTGTAGACATGTATTTCAACATTCTTAAAACCTTATATATATATATATATAAGTAAAAAAATAAAAATATACAGAATTGTAAATACATTTGATAGTATGATACTTCATCAATCATCAATCATCATGATGTCTATCAAATGTTGATAATCATATTTGCTGCTTTAAGTTGAAATATCTAGTGTTATGATTCAGTAGAAAAATCTACAAGCCACTAGTTTAAGGTCTAGATACTTTGTTGGGTTGTGTGGCATAGAAAATTCAAGCACATACATTTTCATTGCACTACAAGTTATGTGGTTTTTTATTGTAGACTTTGGATTGGCATTGAAATGATATGGTTGAAAAGTAGAAAAAAAGGTATAATGAATACAAGGTAATTAATATTGCACTAAAGAGAAATAAGAGTGTTGTGCAAAATGCTAAGTGTATTGTGCACTACAAGTCCTATAAATGAGTAAATGGAAGGGACTATTCAAACTTAAAAATAACTAGTGTAAGGATCATTTAACATACACTCATAAATGAAGGCACATTCTCCTGTTTATACACAAAACATAAATTAAAATAGGTTGAAAAGGTTAATTAAGTTTCAATAAATTGTAGTTAATGGAACCCACAAAGAACTCAACCACTCCCAACTACTCCCTAGGCACTCCTAGCCGCTCCCATACCCAAACACTCCTGAAGCAGAAACGAGAGAAAAATCCAATGAACTCGATAACTTATCATAATAGCCTTAAACATAATCATTAGTAAAATCATTGTTGCAAGTATGTGCAAGTATGAAGGTGTTGTCATTGATGTCAACTAGTTAACTGGTTTTCAACTAGTTGTTGTTGTCACTAATGTCATGAATGATGGTTATTGGTTGTATATGTTGAGGATATTGAGAAAATTGTAATACAGATGGGTTGCAGGTATTCAGTGTTTGCTTCGGATTTTTCTTCGGGATTTGTTGCTATATTAGTAAGGATCTGAGGTATTGATCATAGTTGTTGGAAGTTGCTATATCCAGATTTTGGATTTATGGTTGTTGTACAGTGAGAGATATGTTCACCAGTTGTGAACTGTGTTTTTTGTGTATCTGTCTAAGGTCCGGGAGAAATGTCGTTGCTCCGGATTTCTTCTTATTCAGGTCTTATGAGTTACGATTCTCAGGAATAGCTAATGAAGTCGTGTTCAAGTTAATTTTGTTATCTGGAAAGATTGGATCGTGTTAAGGTTGTGTGTGCTTAATTGATTTATGTGTTTTACACTGGTATTGGCCAACCTTGTATTAAACACTACTTGCAAAATTTATGGAAGCATGTTGAGGCATGTTGGGACTTATTTAGGTCCTTGTTAAGTGTGTGTTTGGGTCACCCTCATTCTAATTCCACCGTAGAATGTTTTGGCACCGACCTAATTTGAATTTTTAAATACAAATGGTATGTGGCCGACTTTTGATGAGTTTCAAAGTTGAAGTTTGTATAAATAAGAGTCGAGATGTTTGTGAAAAAGAAGTACAAGTGCAAGAGAAAGATAGATATGAAACAAAGTGTGTGGTTGAGCAGATCAGTGCAATATTCAAAATTGCGATTTTTCGGAGGTAGTGAGCTGAAGGTGTACTCTATCATTCAAGCATGTTTGCAAGTGTGTGAGTGAATTGTGGTGGAAATCTCTATTACATTGAGATAGTTTTCTCTCTATAACAAATCTCTTCTATTTTCTTTGTATATGTGTGGCAATGAGCCCTCCAGATGGTTAACCCTTATTGGACAGTGAGTCTTGTTCTGGATAGTAAGTCCTATTTTGGTAGTGAGCCTTTGTATTCGGTCTTGATATTCTTTATATTGTGAGCTAATCCTCACCGTGGTTTTTCCCTTATTGGGTTTTCCACGTAAATCTGGTGTTATTGTGTGTATGGTTTTTGCTTCTTTCAGTTTCTACATTTACACTTAATGATTAATCATATTAGAAAAGTAAAGGATTTGTGAATGGTAATTGATCTAACTTCTGGTGAAAGTTTTAAAGGATAAAATCGCTACAACTAATTCACTCCCCCTCTCAATTGTCTTGTTCAACAATTGGTATCAAAGCTTGGTTCTTTGGAGAAGAGCTTAACTGCTTAAGGAAGGTCGAGGATGGTGAGCAAGATCACTATTGAGTGTTCTAAATTCGATGGGACCAACTATGTCTTCTGGAAAATAAAGATGGAAGGATATCTCGAATACTGTGGATATGATGTTGAGAAAGCTTATAAGACTGCATATACTGCTCCTGCTAATGGTCCAAGTACAACTAATGAGATCAAGGCACATGAAGCAAACAATAAGGCAAAGTTCATTCTGAAGAATAGTCTGTCACAATCCGAGTTAATTAAAGTTGAAAATCTGAAAACTGCTAAAGAGGTATGTGATGCATTGGAAAAGATTCATGAAGAAGATGAAAAGGTCAAAGAGGCAAAGTTACAGAACTTGGAAGCACAATTCAAGATTTTGCATATGTCTAGAGATGAGAACATTAAATCCTATATATGTATAGAGAGTGGATGAGCTGGTAGGTGGAATGTGAGTACTTGTTGCAACAATGGATGAATCCAGGATTGTGAAGAAAATTCTCAAAGCTCTCCCTAATGCATATAGTGAAAAGGTATCTACTATTAAAGAATTTGTGGATTACAAGACTTGTACTAAAGATCAGTTGTTGGGTACTCTAACATCATTTGAAATGAGAAAGCCTAGCTTGAGAAATGGATCCAAGTCAAAAATTGCTTTTAAAGCTACAAGTGCTAAAAATCCGAATGAAGAAAACCTCTATGAAGTGGAAGCTAACTTTGTAAGAAGGATGAAAAATGGCTCTGGTTAGTATGAAGGTAAGTTACCTTTTAAATGCTTTAGTTGTGGAGGAATAGGTCATTATGCTTCAAGATGTCTAAAAAGAGCTAAGAATAAACATAGATTAAGAAAAGAAAACAAAGGGAAGATGATTAAGAGAGTATATTATGTAAATGAAGATGTTGGTATTTCTGATGAAGAGTCTGATTATGGAGATTTTGATGACAATGAATGTTTTTTTCTTGGCTATAAAAAATGAATCTACTTCTGCTAATACTGAAAGACAGGTAAAGGAAAGTGATCCAGAGAAAGTTGAAGATACTATGATATTTTCCCTTCATGCTAAACAAGAAAAGGACTGCTAGGTTGTTGATAGTGGTTGTTCACATCACATGGCTGGTGATAAGAGTAAGTTTGTTAAACTTGAAAAATATGATGGAGGCTTATTAAATTCGGAGATGATACCGGTGCTAAGATTTGTGGGATAGGTTTAGTCAGTTTTGATGACAAGCATAATACTGATGATGTCTACTATGTTAAGGGTTTAAGGAATAATCTCTTGAGTGTTGGAAAGATGTGTAGTAAAGGATATAATATTGTTTTCGAGGATGAGAGATGTGAAATCAAGAAAGGATCCAGAATAGTGATTACCATTGGAAAGAAGTATGAAGGAAATATTTATCAACTTAAGGGTGTTGATGGACATTGTTTTATGTCACAGATTAATGATAGTTGGTTATGGCACCGGAGGATGTGTCATATGAATTTTGATAACTTGGCAAGAATCAGTGCAGTACAAGCTATGAGAGATTTATCGAGGATTACAAAGCATGTTAATGCTATTTGCAAAAACTGTCAGTTTGGAAAGCAAGTTAGAAACAACTTCAAATCAAAGGAACAACCTACTACCAGACTGTTGGATTTGATTCATGCAGATCTATGTAGTCCTACAAGGGTGAGAAATCTATAAG
>VDFB02036032.1:0-26774 GCA_007258455.2 Sequoia sempervirens
TACCTCTACTAGGACAAAAATGACATTATTGGCATCTTAGTCCCTCTCTAGTTTTTTGTTTCAGAATCTTGTCTCTATTGTTTGCTTTCTATTTCACTTTCTGGAACCTCAAAATCTCACCAGTGGGACCAAGACGCCCTTACTAGTGTCTTAGTCCATCTGTTGACTTTGAAATTGTAGTTTCCAAGATTTGAAATTACTTTTTTGTGCTTCTATTTGCTGCCATTGGTTATCTGTTTTAGTGGGTTGACTTTTCGTTTCATGCATTTTACTAAATCTATCTTAAAGTGCTTCATGGCATGCATTTTACTAAATCTAGCTTAAAGTGCTTCATGTCATGCATTGCTCAATTCAAAATTTGCATTTACAACATTTCATCTTTCAGGTTGTTGCATAGTGTAATCAACAAATTACCTTGTTTCAAATTTAAAAATTGCACTTAAACATTTCACTTTAGATCATTGCATTGCACTTTATTTACTTTTCCATGATAACATGTTTTCTTTCAAGAGATGTGGCATTGATATGGTTAAAAATGGATTGCATAAGTACAACATGCCCTCTTATGAGTTCAATTTAGAGTACAACAATGAGGTCATTAAGAAACATATTAATCATCCTTCTACTATCTTTCAAAGTTATGAGAACATCTTAGAGAAAAAGGAACAAACAATTGACCTAATCCTTAATATTACATTGCCTATTGGTGAGGACGATAAAATACAAGAAGATACAAGCATAGATAATCATGAAAACCATAATTTTTATTCTCCTGATGCCTCTCCTACTAGAGATGAAGGTATCTTAGTGAAATAAGACACAATCATTATGGATCATGAGATTCTTGATTGTATCTCTCCTCCTCCCCCTTGGAAAGATAGTATAACACAAGAAGATGAGATCATTTCCACCACTTTTCTTATCCCAAATCCATCTCCCAACACCTCCCCTGATTGCAAGAAGGCTTTAGTAAAAGAGGATACAATCGTGAACAATCATGAAAATGACATTTGTTAGGAGGACATGTGGGTTGAAAGTGATAACCTTATCTCTCTCCTTCCTAATGTCCCTAACATTTGGAAAGACCTATTTGAACAAAATCATTTAACTATTCATAATAATGAAAACCATAGTAGTCCTTCTCTTGATGCTTCCCCTATTTGTGATGAAGTTACTTTACACGGCACAATAATGGAGAGTGATGAACCTTTTGTTTTAATCTCTCCTAAAATATCTCCTACTAGGGAAAAAGTTATGGCACAAGAGAACGATACCCTAGAAAACAAGAATGAAATCACAAGCAATTAGGATAATCACATCTATCCTTCTCCTGATATCTCTCCTAGTTGTGAAGAAGATATTGCAATGTTAGAAGATAAAAGCTATGAGAGTCACAAAAATTCCATTTTCCTCTCTCCCTCTAGAGAAAATATTGATCATTCCCCTACTTGCGATGAAATCATTTTGGAAAAACCAATCCTTGAATGTCAAGAACATTCGGTTTGTAGTTCTCCTAAAAACTCTCCTACTAGGGAAGATATCATGGTGTAGGAAAATATTGACAATAGTAATCCCTTAGATGAAGATGATGAAGTGACATTACACTCCCATTCACTAAGACATCATGAAAAGTCTTTTGAGGTTATGCACATTAGATACCCCTTGGAGTACTCTCTCGAGTCTAAACTTATCATTTATCCACCCTCTTAAAAACCACAAGTTCAAAACAAACCTGTTCTTATCCTTGAACTAACTAAGAAAAATGTTTCACAACAATAGAGTTACAATACCATTGCTCATGCATACAAAACTAGGAACAATCTGCAACCAATACAAGCACCTTCAACATCCCTCCCATTGCCTAATCCTATCGTACTAGGTCCCCCTTATTTTCCTTCACAAAATGGAAAGAAGTATGATCTTGTTGAAAAACCTAAGAATACTCCCACAAAGATATCCCTCTAGGAATTGATTCAAAATTCACCTAATTATCACACTATGCTTCAAACATCCTTGCAACAAGTTGTGGTTCCCTCTAGTGAAAAATTGAAGGACATAGTAGCAATGATTCAAGGAATAAATGCTGACATTATTTTCCACCAAAGTGAGCTCCCTCCTTTGGAAGTGCCAAAAAAAAATGATTCTTTCATGATCATAGCTCAATACAATAACATAGGGATAAACCGAACCCTTGTTGATAATGGCTTTTCACTTAATTTGTGTAGTATAAACCTTTTGGATAAGCTTCGTGTTGATAAATCAAAAATCCAACTCGCCTCTTTATCTATTAGTGGCTTTGATAACATGGAAAAAAAACCACTTTGGGTGATCACATTACCTATTAATGTTGATAAAGTTACATTATAAACCTTGATCCATGCTATGACTGTTGATCTTTCATACAATCTTCTTTTAGGCAGACCATGGATTCATGAAATGCATGTTATGCCCTCTACCCTTCATCGTATAATGAAATATTTCTACAACAACAAAATTTATACAATCAAAGCTGGCCCTCAACCAAGTAGTTGTTTGAACATTAAGAAAGGTAAAGAGAATCCTTTTAAAACATTAACACCAACTACACAAGTAGAACCTGTGCAATGAAAATAAAAAGAAAGAAAAAATAGAAGAAGTCACAAAGCTATTAGAAGATGATTGGGGTTCCTTGGATTTTGAACCTACATTCATGGGAGAATACAAGATCATAAACAAATATTCAAACAAGGGAAAATAAAAAGAGATATTGTCAACACAAAATTTGGAAGACCCTTCGAAAGCATCCACCTCAACCACTTTCGAAGAAAAAGAAAATTATACAAAAAACTTTGATGAAACTGACTATCAACAACCACCAAATCCTAAATAAATGAAAAAGCTTTATGGAAAAGGTTATGAACTTATGAAACAATTGGGATATAGTGGAAAAGGATGTGGTGCTAGAGAACAAGGTATATGTGTCCCTATAGAGCCTAACATGCAAGAAATAACTCATGGTCTTGGTTATTGTCCTTTCATAGAAATAAAATCATCAAACAATCCTTCGCCCAATATCAACACTCTTACAAAAGATTCCTCTAAACCAACTTTAACAATAATGTATCATGAATTGATAGAAACTAGTGGTCTTGATTATTATCCTTTGAAAGAAACGAAACAAACAAAGAAATCTTCGTTTAATGTCAATGTCATCTTAAAACACTAATGATTTGAACTCGTTAGATTTTACACCCTCCTATATAGGAGAGAACAAAATCTTGCAATCTAAAGATTCCTATGTAGGTATGACATCTTATACTAAGCAAGAGATATCTTTGTCACAAAATAACGAAACATCCTCTACTTTTGATCAATAAAGTATCTTGTTGAGACTACTCTAAGATCATTTGATATCCCTCCCTACAAGAACACAAAAGAAATTTTATTACAAAAATTCATTTTGTGCATATCATAGATTTCATGGTCATTTGATGTAGGAGCATCCCAGAGTACAATCGACATCACAAAAAAAAATTGGTTTGAATTTATTTTTTCATTTTTGGTTTTCTGGCTCAATTTGGATTTCATGATTAGAATGGTTTGATGGAAAGTTTATAACACATCTTTGATTGCATGGTGGAAAATATTTATAAGTTTATTCTTTTGAAAAATATGATTTTTTGACAATATTATGGGAATGGCAAGAGATCTCAAAACCGTTGGAAGGAATTTAATTATTGAATATATCGATTCAGTTATCTAGACGTTTCACCTTCCTAATAGGATACCAAGACTTTGTTTAAAGGTTGGTAGAGAGTAATGAAAGATTGTGTGCAATGGTAGGAAGAGATAGTGAAGGCATTGGAAGAAGATCATGCAAGAAAACCTTCAATTACCTACACTTTGGTGAGCAGGAAATAGGAGAGAATTGGGAAGAGAATGTTGCACAACATTTTCCTTAGTGCAACAGAAGACAGTCTAATGCCATGAAGAGAAATTTTAATTTGAACACAACTTATTTCGAGTAGTGATGAGATTGATCATAGGAAAATTGAGGAGGCAGAATATAAGGGAATCTAGTGATTAAAGTTTGCAGATAAAACTGGTGCTAAGGATGAAAAATTCAATTGAGTGTGATGTTTGAAATCAATAAATATAACTTGTATAAAATCTAGCACGAGAAGGCAAGAGGGCTAATACAGAGCAATTGGTGTTTGTTTGTTATGAAAGAAGTCGGCGCAGATTGCAACCCTATGAGAGGGGTGTGTAGGAGGATTATGTGAAGTATATGGTGGTTGTGTGGGAGTTGGAAATAAAGGTTTTAATATGATTGTAGATCTTTGAAGGTGGGATCCAATGATAGAAGGAAGAAATGGGGACTGTGAAAAGAACCCGCACAAGATAGAAGCCATAGGTCTGAAGGAAAATAGTTTGGTTAGTTTGCTTAGAATTGTACTTCATGTTTGAAAACCATGAGATTTAATTGGTTCGAGTAGAGTGCACATACAAGAGATAAATGAGAAAAGGAGTTTGGAATAATTCGATACATGTTGAAGGTGGCCTGTTGAACGCTTCTACCAGAGCAACATGTAGTTGAGTTGGAGATATGGAAACAAATACAAACAGGGGTGTTGCCTGATGATTGTAATGTGTTATTTTTTTCATGAAATCAAAGATCAATGTATTCGGTTGGATTTCAAATTATGATGAATTTAATATTTTGCAATTATCATCAATTTAATTCGACACAAGTAATTATCAAATTGGAGTAATTTTTTTTTTTGAGTTTGTGTAATCTAGATTATTGAGTTGGTTGAGAGTGTGTTGGTTTTTTTCTCTACATCATCATTATACTAATGAATATAAGGCTTTGAGTAGTAAAATTGAACATCTTAAGGAGTTTGGTGCTCTTCCTTGTGTCGGGGCACCTAATTCCTCTAATTGATACTAATTTTCACTCTAAAATTCATCTCCTAAATTTCAGCTCACCCTTGTCCTGCACTAAGTGGGGGCAAGGGGTTAGGTAGCCTTGTCCTCGTGTATCACCTATCATTTTATCTTTTGGATAGTTTACCACCTTTCATGTATATATAAGATCAAGCTTGGGATGTGGATGGCATGCCTTAAGTTGGATCGCATGTGATGTACTCAGCAACCCTTCCATCCTATTGCATGATGTAGCTTATTGGAAACATATGACTTCGCATAGGGCTTTCCGAATAAGATTTGATGTCTTAGTCTACTTTAAAGGAATTTCTCATATTAATAGTGTTAGCAACCACTTTAAAGTGGGGCCATACATTGAACCTCATGTTTCATTATGCAATTTTATTTTTTCTTGCAATGCATCCTTTTCGTGGTGGTTTCATGGTGTTTGATTTCCTTCAAGAGCATGATATTTCTTTGACTTGTCCTCTCTTAGAGAAATTAAGCACAATTTTCCCTAAGATGAGACCTTGCATGAATGAAGCAAAGTCCCTTTGAACATCCCTCTTTCTTATTGTGTTGCATTTTTGTACCTTATTAAATTCATGGAGGTATGGCTTTGATATGGGCCCCTGAGGCTCAACTAGTGAAAAAATAGCTTCACTAGCCCTTGTGAGAATGCATTTTCTTTCTTTGGTCCTCATCATACTCATGGGGGTATGACTTTGATATGGACCTCTTGGGGGCTTACCTAGTGGACACCTAGCTTCACTAGCCCTTGTGAGCATGCACTTTTATTGCATAGTGGATAGCACATTCTGCTTATAAACCTCTCTTGGAAAAACAACCTAGACCCAGTCCACAGTGCGTTGGATGGCCAGTTGAAGCTTGATCCATTGCATTTTTCCTTTTTTTCTTTTTCTTTGGTGGTGTATATTTGTGATCTAGTTATGGATTCATATATCATCTGCATGTGTGTTTCTTTGTGCATATGTTGGTTTTCCATAGGATCTTGATTATGGGGGCTTGATCATCCATCTTGTTTATTGTCATCCTAGATGTTACTAACATTTGCTAATGTCTGATTATAGTTTTGGTTAAGCACATAAAAATCTTCTCACTCTTCTTCACACTTTACTTCTGCTCTCGAAAGATTAGAACATTATTCGCACATAGCACTTGCACACTTCACACACCACTTACCACATACATCCAAATTGTATAAAAAAAATGATTATATATATCTGCAACCAAGGATAACATCAACTACATGTCGGCTTCAACAAAATATGAAATGTGTACAAACTGTCGACCGAAAACAATAAGCAATTTACAATGAGAACCAAAACAATGTCGGCCAAAACATAGCAAGGACCCAAAACAATATCCTCAAATATGGAACACCTTCAAAAATTATTCCTTGAAGATCCACAACATGCTACAATCACCCTATTGGCCATGGACATGAAAAATATGAACTCACAGAAGAAAATCACCAATTGCAAGCACATCGATCAATACGGATCAACAACATAGATAGAGTGTGATCTAGAAACATCCACAAGCATCATGAATCACTACATAAGTATCCACAACACTTCACGTTACTAGAATCACATTATCTTCTTTTAGGAACACCAACTGAAGCAATAAAACAACTATCATAACACAGATACTCATAACTCGATCAAATCTTCATGTGAACCTCTAAAACTTCATGTGGATAAACTAGATATTCTTGAAAAAAAAACTTTGATCCACAACCTCTTATCATCAATATATTGAGGTGGCCAACATACTAAACTTCACTACACCATTGACAACCTGAACATATTTTATTACAATTTTCTCAATATCCTCGACATATATAGCCTTGAAGACATTAATAGAAATAGTGTTGACATCAATGGAAATAGTGTTGACATCAATTACAACCACATATCATAAATATCCAACAATCTCCCCCTTTGGAATTGATGGTAACACATGATATGAAAAACACCATCAACGACACTTTCTCTTGGCACTTTCTCCCCCTTAGATTTTGATTCTTTTTCTCGCTATCTCTTTCACAGTTTTTCACACGACTCTTCTCCCCTTTGACATCAATGACAAATATATACATTATATTTATCCACACAAGCTCTGAACCACATTTCTGAACATCTGACTACTCCCCCTGAGTAGCAGCCACACCAAAATCAATCTGGATCACAAGATATGACTATGAAATTCTTAGAATGATGCAAGTCAATGCACCTTAATTCTGATTAGGAGGGGTAACCACCCTTAGCTTCCCTCTAAGATACTCAAAAGTATACTTAGGAAAAGGCTTGGTAAAGATATCTACAATCTATTCCTTAGTGGGCACATACTCCAATCTGACTTCCTTCTCACTCACCTTCTCTCTAAAAAAGTGAAACTTAATAAATATATGATTAGTTTTTGAATGTAGGTCAGATTCTTAGAAATGTTAATTTCACTTGAATTATCACATAATATAGCAATAGGTTCATCATACACAACTCTCATATATCTCAACATCTACTTCATCCACAATACTTGAGTACAATTGTTAGCTACAACAATGTATTGTGCCTCTATAGTAGATAAAGAAATGGAATTTTGCTTCTTACTTAACCATGAGATCAACTTCTTTCCCAAGAAAAATGCACCACCACTAGTACTCTTTCTGTCATTCACATCTCCTGCCCAATCAGCATCAGTAAAAGCACTCAAAGTAAGGTCATCTTCTTTAGGATACCATAGGCCAAAATCAACTGTCCCCTTCAAGTATCTCAAAATCCTCTTCACAACTGTCACATGAGATTCCTTAGGATGAACTTGAAATCTAGCAACAATGCATACAACATTCATGATATCAGGTCTAGTTTGAGTCAAATAGAGCAACCCACCAATCATGGATCTATATCTAGTTTGATTTTCTTTAGGAGAATCATCATCTTGTGTCAATTTACACCCAGTCACCATAGGTGTACCAACTAGATTTGAATCTTCTATACCAAACTTATTTAGAAATTATTTGACATACTTGGACTAAGATATAAAGAGCCCTTTATCTAGTTGAGTAATTTACAATCCTTAAAATAATTTCATTTCTCCAATCATAGACATCTCAAACTCACTTTGCATCTCATCAACAAACTTCATGCACAAACTATCATCTCCTCCAAAAATGATATCATCAAAAAAGACTTCAATAATCAAATCTTTACCATGATCAATCATCAAATACAAATTACTATCAGTAGTACCTTTATTAAATCCAAGCTTCAACAAATACTTGTTGAATTTGGCATACCACACTCTTGGGGCTTGCTTAAGTCCATATAATGCTTTCTTCAATTGGAAAACCATGTCTCCCTAGTCATTCAATTGAAATTCATTAGGTTGCTCAATATACACTTCTTCCAGTTCACCATTTAGAAATGCTGACTTGACATCCATCTAATAAACCTTGAAGTTTTTGAAGCAACATAAGAAATAAATAATATCACAGCTTCAATCCTAGCAACAAGAGCAAAAATTTCTTCAAATTCAATTCCTTCGATCTAAGAATATCCTTTACACACAAGTATTGCTTTGTTTCTAATAACTTCACCTTGCTCATTCAGTTTGTTCCAAAAGACCCATTTAGTTCCAATTACATTTTTTTCCTTAAGTCTAGGAACATGAATCTATGTATCATTCTTCTCAATTTGTTGTAGTGCTTCTTTCATTGCTTCCACCTAATGTTCATATTTGCATTCTTCATTGACATAGTTACTAGGCTCAATATTTGAGATCAAACAATATTCTTCTACAATTCTTCTCCTAGTTTGAACACCTTTGTTCTTATCACCTATAATCCGATCTTCTAAATGATTCAGTCTTACATACCTTGGTGTCTTGGGATGTTCTTGAACTTCAAGCTCTTGTAATCTCACTTCTGCACTTTCATTAGTTTCTTCCTCCAGAATGATCTGCACTTGATTCTGAGTCTGAATTGAACTGCCATTTTGATCATCTGAATCATATTCAAAAGCTCTAGATGGTCTAACTATGTCTTCATCAACCTTAACATTATCGCTTTCAACTACTTTCCTCAATCTCTTATTAAAGCACCGTTAGGCTTTACTTTTAGTAGAATAACCAAGAAAGATTCCTTCATCACTTCTAGCATCAAACTTTCCTATATCTTCATCTCTTTTGATATAGCATTTAATCCCAAAGATTTTGAAATATCTAACAGTAGGCTTATGACCAAACCATAGCTCATGAGGATTCTTACCGGTATCACCTTTGATATGTACCTAGTTGATAGTGTAAACGACAGTACTCATAGCTTCTCTCTAGTAGTTATGAGGAACATTTCCTTCCAGCATCATAGTTCTAGCAGCTTCTTGAATTGTCATATTCTTCCTTTCCACAACTCCATTTTGTTGAGGCATCCACGAGGCAGATAATTGTCTCTTTATCCCATGATCTTCACAAAAAGAACTAAACTCATGGGAGGTGAAGTCACCAGCTCTATTTGATCTCAGACATTTAATCTTCAGACTTGTCTCTGTCTCAACCATAGCCTTAAAGATCTTGAATTTCTCTAGAGATTCAGATTTTTCCCTTAAGAAAGCAACCCATGTCAATTTAGAATAATCATCAATAAGTAACATGAAATACCTATCTCCTTGTAAACTTCTGACTCTAGAAGATCCTCATAGACCAGTATGCACAAGCTCCAACACTTCATTCAAACAATGTTGTTTTCTCCAGAATGAAAATCTAGTTTCCTTCCCTAACTAACATTCCTTGCATATATTATTAGTAGGCTTTATCAACTTAGGAAGATCTCTCACTACCTGAGTAGAACTTATCTTGATAATATTGCCAAATTTTACATGACACAATCTCCTATGCCACAACCAACTTTCATCAACTTGAGCAATCATACAACTTTTACTAGTAGCACCTAGGTGAAAGATATTACCTTTTGTTTTTGTACTGGATGCAATCACATTTCTTGAACTCCCCAATATTCTACGCTTTCCATCCTTGAATTGAAGATTGTATCCATTTTCAACCATCTATCCAACTCTTAAGAGATTAGGCTTCAAACCTTCCACATATAGAACATCATTAGTATTATTCTTACCATCAAGAGAAATGGATCCTCTGTCACAGATTACACTAGCTTTGCCATCACCAAATATTACAACACCACCATCATACTTTTCAAAGCTCACAAATTGACTTTTATCACTTGTCATGTGATGAGAGAATCCACTGTCAATCACCCATTCATCTTTTTCTTCAACTCTGGTAGCTAGAGCTTTCTCCACATTCATGCAACTAGCAGATCCAGTAGGTATTGGATCATTTTCTTTGATAATAGGGTATGTGCAGGATCATCATGGAAAAAACAGGCCCTTAAGTGGCAAAAAGTTAGAAAAATCAGAGTTAGGAAACTTGATGTAAAAATTTGAATAAGTTATCTATATTATTTCAAAAATATGTAAGAATAGAATCTATAGAAAATTGAATGTAGTTTCTAAACTACTAGGTTTGTTTAAAAAAATCTATTTGGTGAAAATTTGAAATTTCAATGCATGAGTACTTAAATTTCGGGGAAAAATAAGTGTGTCAATGGAGCCACCCTAACCACAATAAAATGATAATATTTTTTTATAATATTTTATATATAAGTAGAGGACTCATGTCCCGATGTGATGCATATTTTTTTTTGTAATTTTTTCTAAGTAAATAATTAATTATGAATTTTTTATTACAACTTTTTAAAAAATATAAAAACTTGTATGTCTGACCACCTTAACTTGGTCAAAACTTCATGAAATTCAATTTTTCTTTTTTTAATCCTATAGTATGCGAAGCATAGAATGTGACACATGTTTTGGATTCAAAAAATGTGATACTGTTTGAAAGCTATAGATGTTTTTCAATCAGTCTATCAATAAGGACTTTAGTCATAATTTGAATAGAAAATGAATAATAATTACTTATTAAATTCAAAGTAAATCATAATTTATATTGGTAGAAATTTGAGAATCTCCTTTAAAAACCCTTTTTGTTTCATCAATTTTGGGTAAAAAAAAGTTGTCAGCCACATACCCATCATATTGCCACTTTTTTGGCCCATCATGATCCTGTACATTCCCAACAATAAATACTCATTCATCCTCACTTAAATTCCCTTTATCAGATTCATCATCTGTCACACCTTCATCACTAGCACAATAACACTTTCTTTGGAATGTAGGCTTGTTAGGTCTTGGCTTAGGAACTCTTTTTAGACACCTTGAGGGAAAATGACCTATCTTATTGCAATAAAAACATTTAAGAGGCAATTTCCCTTTATACTTACCTTCTCCTCTGGGTACTCTCTTGACAATAAGCAATTCAAGATCTTCTAGTTTTCTTTCTTCTTCTTCAATCTCTCTCATTTCCTGCTCATACTTGGACATTTTTCTAGAAAAAATTTCTCCCGAATCATATCTCTGCTTATCTTTTCCGGAGATAGTAGGACCATTATGTGGGATGATATACCTATTCTTTGTAATTGTCTAGTAAGGTTCACCAATGCATCTCAAATGACACTCCATTCAAGCTTTCCATAGAGAATAATTAGTTCCATAAAATCTCGGACTATCCTTCTTATATGTTGCCATCCCGGATCACCTAAAGCTATCAAATTTCTTTCAAGGAACTTGCTTTGATACCAATTGTTGGAAACACAAGGGAAGACAACTTATTCTCAGATTTGATAAATAAACATGAAAGCATAAATCATCACCACAATAGAAACACACATAACACCAAGATTTTTTTTACGTGGAAACCCTGTTAGGGGAAAAACCACAGTGGAGGTTATTCCACAAGATTATACTCTATTAAAAGTATGATAAATGGGGAATGCACATGCATTCAAGCACACTTCTCAAATAAAAAAGGTTTACTACCCAAGGAAGACTCATTGTCTTACAAAAACATTCAAATTACATCCAAAAGATTTGAACTGAGAAAGTAACATCTGCTAATGCTTGATTATACTTCCGGTTAAGCACATAAACATCTTCTCACTCTTCTTCACACTTTACTTCTGCTCTCAAAATATTATAACATTATTCACACAAAACACTCACACACTTCACACACCACTTACCACATACATCCAAATGGTATAAACAATCGATCATATATATCTGCAACCAAGAATAACATCAACTACATGTCGACTTCAATAAAATATGAAATGTGTACAAATTGTTGGCCCAAAACAATAAGCAATTTACAATGCAAACCAAAAAAATACTGGCCAAAACATAGTAAGGACCCAAAACAATATCCTCAAATGTAGAACACCTTCGAAAATTATTCCTCGAAGATCCACAACATGCTACAATCACCCTGTAGGCCATGAACATGAAAAATATGAACTCACAGAAGAAAATCACTAATCACGATCACAATGATCAATGCGGATCAACAACATAGATAGAGCATGATCTAGAAACATCCAAAAGCATCATGAAACACTAAAGAAGTATCCAAAACACTTCACATTACTAGAATCACATTATCTTCTTTCAGGAACACCAATTGAAGCAACATAACAACTGTTAGAACACAGATATTCGTAACTCGATCATATCTTCATGTGAACCTCTGAAACTTCATGTGGATAAACTAGATATGCTTGACAAAAAACCCTTTGATCCACAACCTCTTATCATCAATATACTAAGGTGTCCAACATACTGAGCTTCACTGCACCTGTTAGGTCTCAAAAACACTAGTTTGAAACCACAAGAGGTTGCCAAGCTCTTGATATGTTTTTGGCTAACATACAAGACCAATTAATGCAATTGTATCTTCTTCTCTTCATGTTCTACTAGACCTAGGTGGGTATACCTATATGAATGAGCAGATTTAGGTTGTGTGTTTCCCGCTTAAGCAATCTATCCACAATGGAAATTGGAAGTGCATAGATGAAATCCTAATTGGTATGAATTGTATAAGCAATATCAAGGTAAAATTTAATATACATGTTCAGTTAACATGTAATAACCCTCCTAGTTGCGAGTTGGACTCATTAGTTTTATGCTTTGATTTGATACTTTGTTACTATGATGGTATTGTTATTGTGTGATTTGGATAGTTAGACATTTGATGATTATGTTATTCCATTAGTGGACATGATTATTCGTATGACATTGTGGTTGGTGATGTTAGTTGATTTTCAGAATTATATTATGATGCAGAGATTTTATAAATTATGTTATGAGATGAATTGTTAGTTTAGAAATGTTATTTTATTAGTTATATTATAATTGTTAGGATAGATGTGAGGAAGGACAGTGTAGCATCACTTGTTTGTGAGTGCTCTGCTACGCTGCGATTCCTTCTCACAATGCAATGCTTTGATTTTATATATATGTATGCACATGTACACGACTTTGTTTGTATGCAGGTGTAATGCCCCGTCTAAATAACCTAAGAATGTTGCAATGATGATATAAAAATGTAATAATTTTTTTTTTAAAAGTATTAATATTATGTAACTTAGTTGCATACATTCTTAGGTTACAACGACGATACACTACTTTAAGTGTTCCATAAGCGACTTAAGTATTTCGTATTGCTCCCAATTAAAAACATAACATAAAGTAAACATTGCATAATCATTTAAATTCTCATACAAGATATAATAAGGTACAAATACGTTTCCATACATTGCATTGAAAAGATGTTACATTGCTCATCCAACTGATGAGATAGTTCAAATAACAGTTACAATTTTACAAATGATCTCCTCTTATACAATTGAGGGATGTTTTTACATTACAAGTTACAATATACAATGATGAAGAATAAAAGAAGTCCATATGCGAGCTCTCCATCCTTGAAGCGCTCAATGCAACGAACATAATGGGGACCCAACGGAGTTAGGTGCACGTTCCTCCCAACCATGTGGTACCCGTAGGTCCACCCCCCGTGCTAGGAGATAGTAATAAGGTTACCTAGACCAAACCTACTAACCCTAGACACTAGTACATACTAGGTCAACCTAATGGGCTCTAGATTACCCAGAGCGTCCAGTGTTTGTAACCTTGGCTCTGATACCAATCTGTAATGCCCCGTCTAAATAACCTAAGAATGTTGCAATGATGATATAAAAATGTAATAATTTTTTTTTTAAAAGTATTAATATTATGTAACTTAGTTGCATACATTCTTAGGTTACAATGACGTTACACTACTTTAAGTTTTCCATAAGCGACTTAAGTATTTCGTATTGCTCCCAATTAAAAACATAACATAAAGTAAACATTGCATAATCATTTAAATTCTCATACAAGATATAATAAGGTACAAATACGTTTCCATACATTGCATTGAAAAGATGTTACATTGCTCATCCAACTGATGAGATAGTTCAAATAACAGTTACAATTTTACAAATGATCTCCTCTTATACAATTGAGGGATGTTTTTACATTACAAGTTACAATATACAATGATGAAGAATAAAAGAAGTCCATATGCGAGCTCTCCATCCTTGAAGCGCTCAATGCAACGAACATAATGGGGACCCAACGGAGTTAGGTGCACGTTCCTCCCAACCATGTGGTACTCGTAGGTCCACCCCCCGTGCTAGGAGATAGTAATAAGGTTACCTAGACCAAACCTACTAACCCTAGACACTAGTACATACAATCTATAGGTTACAATGCTTCCAGATTTTGACATTTGATTTGATACACAAACACAAGGTTTAACTGTTATTCTAGGTGGAGTGTCATCACAATGATGCAATGGTTAACCTGGTGTTTCTTCCTAGGTCCCGGCCCCCGATCCTTGGGTTACCCTGGTAACCTCTTACGAAACCCGGCCCCTATTGCATTCAGTTGCGGAATCGAATGTCCCTTAAACAAACGAGACATTGATTTGCCATTCCAGGCCTACTCGACTTATACTCATAACTGTAGAAGCTTATAAGTCATAAGCGAGGCATACATATCTTGTTACAAATTTTAATCACTATCTACTGTGTTATTTAGTTTTCACTGATTTACATAACTAATCGTAAGTTACCCTGACACCACTTTGTGTGTCGGCCCTTACGACTAGCCACTCCCCTAAACATAACAAGGTTACTAAGTTTACAAGATTAGGGTTTACAAAGTGCACAAAAGATCTACATAAAACTGCCAGTATTACCACAACAAAGGTCTCAAATTCATATACGAAATTCAGTGCACTACCCTAGATTGTTCAAGCACAAGAAACATAGTTTAATTTACTTCCCAAGAAAGAACTGTATCTGGAAGACTTTTGATAAGACATAAAATGAAAAATCCCCATTTGCCCATTACAAAATTAAATCCAATAAATCAATTACAGTTCTACCATTTGGATATTTTAAATCCATATGTGTTCTTTTAAAAACATCATGTTTATATATAATGCTAATAAGAATTTAATTTCTAATTCACTAAAGATAACAACAATTTTCTGTAATCATTTTCTCCAATTTTCACTAATGCCCCATTTATTGAATTCCACAATTTAACATATATATATTTTTTCTTTAAATCACATATCATATTCCAAAAATAAAAAATAAAATACATAATTTAATTTTAAATCAATTTTCCAAATATAAATATACAATTTTAACATTCATCTATTTCCATGAAATCTACCACATTTAAATAAATATATATATATATATAATTTATTAAACATATACATATACATATATATATATATATATATATATAACTAACTAACATATATATATATTATTTAAAATAAAATTTATACTAATCAATAAAGAATACATAAAAACGAAATAGTATTTTCGTTTATTAAAAATCAATTCTCAAAAAGCGAATTAGGGAAAGGTTTCTCAAGCAAAATTTCACACTCAAGGGTGCTGTCATGGCCAGTATCAAGGCCTGAAGAAATTTCTTACTGTGATCAAGGCCATAGCCTCGTAATGGCCACAGAAATGGGTCAGCTACTTCCACCAAAAGGGGAAGGTGTGGGTTCGGCCCTCCCCAAACCCTATGTATTTATTTATTTATTTTTTAAAATTTTGCCATTACGGCGACGCGTTTTCCATACGCGATTTTTTTTTTATATATATATTTCACTTCTAAATTCGCGTACAGCGAATTTTAACAAAAATAAATTTAAAACAATAACATAGAATTTCATTTGTCCAGGTATTTTAAAATAAAATTTTAATTAATTTCATCTTTAAATAAGCAAATCCGTACGGTGATTTTTTTTTCAAATTTAATGACTGGTAAAATTCTTTAACAGATAAAAATACTTGTACAGACAAATAATCAAACAAATACTTGTACAGGAAATTTTTTTAAATGAAAATTTCTTCTCACCATTTAAATAATTTTTAAAGGAGTAAAAATTTTACCAGAGAAATTTTTATAGAAAGATTCTAAGACATTTCAAGAAATTACAATTTAAAAAGATTCTTTTCAAAAGCTTGCATCATAAATCACCAGAGAAGTACCTGTGTAAATTGGAAGATCTTGAATTTGGAAGGATCCTTGCCTGTAGAACACAATCCTCCAATTCTTTCCCGCAAAATCCAATCCAAGAAAAATAACCAATATCCAACCACCAATATTCTTTAAGGGATTTTCTAAAGGAAACAACAGCCCCAACAGAGAGGAATACCAATTCTTAAGAATTCCAAATTTATTTTTTTAACATAGAAAGAAATAATTTTGCCAGTACCCAGAAAATAACCCCGAGGCAACAGAATAACCCCGTACAAAACCCAGATCCTCAATATCTTCCGTGAAAAATTTTAACAACCCCAAAGTAATTATGGCACTCATACACATGTCGAGAGGTTGTTGAGAAAATATCTTCTCCACCTCCCGACAGTTTTGCCATTTAAATTTTGCATGCAATTTTTCTAATTAATTAAATTTAAATTTTAAAACTCTAATTTTTTTTAAATCACATGCAATTAACTTATTTATTTAATTTAAATACTAAAAATAAATTTCCAAACTCAATTTAATTCTCATGCAAATTTATTTCAATTTATTTTCTAATTTTCTAATCTATTTAAACACAATATAATTTATGCATTTAATAATTTAATCTGATTAATTAATTTATTTAATTAAATAGTTTAATCCTTTTAAAGAATAACTATTTAACTAATTAAACTAACTAATGTATTAAATAATTAAATAAATAAATTTCAATTATATTTAAATATTAATTTTAATTACAATAAATAAAACACAATTATCAACATTAAACATAAGCAAATTTACCTTTTTCCAAAAAAAATGGTTTACCAACAGAAACGCATTACAACCTATGACTCAAAATTGAAAACTGAAATTGTACTAAGACTAGGGTTAAAGACTGGGCTAGGATTAACCTAACTACTATCTCCCTTTCAACAATTCCGTTGAGTCTTGACACGCTCAGACCTGATTACACAGGTGGAGTCAGTGTCATGTACCTGCAAATCCTGCAACCAAGCAAACAATGTACATGCATGCATATAAATATATAAAGCAGTAAACAGGCACACCGTGCGGAGAAAGTCACAGATATCGCAGGGCACTCGCAAGCGAGTGATGCGATTCTGTTCTCCACACCAATACACTCACAAAAGACTGACTCAATACATGTTGTTAGTCCATCATAAGCATATGCATATCCATAAACAACTGAAAATAATCATCTACTCTAAATCACATCAAATCTGAAAACAATAAGCATCTCACAAAGTATCATCATGCCACACAATAATCCATCATCGCTCAAAATCAGCGATCCAAGTATCCAACAAAATAACAAGGTCTAACAGTATGAGAAAGTATCAACAGAAAGCATAGCATAAACGGAGGGGTACTACATCCTCCCCCCTAGGATCAGGCTTGCTCTTGAAAGCCTGCGAACAGATAGGGGTAAAGTTCCCTCATGCATGTCGCATCCTCCCAGGTAGCCGAAGCCTCATGGCTAGGATGCCATTGGACCCTCACCTGATCAACGTCTCGACCCCTGAGACCGAGCGTCCGGTGCTGAAGAATGGCCACGGGCTCCAAAGCCTCATTCTCTACCCTCGTAGAATGCGATTCCAACTGCTATACATGAGATATATCGGGATGATAAGGTCTAAGTACTGACACATGAAAAACATCATGAATACGAGATAAACTGGGTGGTAAGGCGAGTCGATATGCCACAGGACCAATTCTCTCTAAGATTTCGAATGGTCCTACGAAACGAGGTGCGAGCTTAGAGCCTTTTCCGTAATGGATTGGACTCTTTCGCGGTCGCACTCGAAGAAACACTCTATCACCAACAGCGAACTATCGATCAATCCTATGCGCATCGGCATATTTCTTTTGCCTATCCTGAGCTGCAGTCAAATGCTCTCTAATACGGTCAACCTGTTGCTCCATGTCACGAAGCATCTCAGGTCCTAGCAACACTCTATCCTCTAGTCGATCCCAACTAAGTGGAGTGCGACAAGGACGACCGTATAATGCCTGATATGGTGGCATACCTATAGAACTCTGATATCCGTTGTTATAAGCGAATTCTACTAAGTACAAGTAATCCTCCCAACGTGATTGTTGATCCATAACGTACATCCTAAGCATATCCTCTAATATTTGGTTAACTCTTTCAGTTTGACCATCAGTTTGAGGATGATAAGCTGAACTAAAGTTCAACTGTGTACCTAATGCACGTTGTAAGGAAGTCCATAATGCTGAAGTAAATACAGGATCTCTATCCGATATGATCCTACGAGGAATTCCATGCAATCTAACGATGTCCTCCATGAATATCCTAGCTACCGATGAAGCGTTATAAGATGAACGTACAGGTGAAAAGTGAGCTACTTTAGTCAAACGGTCAACAGTTACCATAATGGCATCATGTCGACGTGAAGACGTAGGTAACCCAACAATAAAATCGATGGATATAATATCCCATTTCCATTCGGGAATGAGATGTGGCTGCAATAATCCAGCAGGATGATGATGCTCAGCTTTGACTCGCTGGCATTCAAGACATCTCTATACATAATCAGCAATATCACGTTTCATACCAGGCCAAAAATACAATTGCCTAAGATTGGCATGCATTTTCTTGACACCTGGATGAGCTGAATACGGAGCTCGATGAGCTTCAGTCATGATTAATGTACGAAGACTCTCTACATGAGGTACATAAATGCGACCTAAATGTCGTAATATACCATCCGATTCTAGGACATAACCTTCAAATCGACCTTCTAAAGGTCTACCCGATTCAATCTCTGACTTCACTTCCTGATATAATCTATCAGTAGGAAGTGCAGCTACTATTTGACCTCTCAAATCTACTTCAAGAGTAGTAGCAGAGATCTCATGTCGACGTCGGCTAAGAGCGTCAGCCACTACGTTCTCTTTGCCTTGAACATACTTTACTTCAAAATCGTACTCACACAAGAACTCCATCCACCGTCTTTGCCTTGCATTCAAGTTAGGTTGCGTAAAGATATATTGCAAACTACGGTGATCGGTATGAAGTTCAAAGCGATGACCTAAAAGAAAATGTCTCCAACGAACTAATGCATGCACTACCGCAGCTAGTTCTAGGTCATGAGTAGGATAGTTTAATTCGTGATCCTTGAGTTTACGAGACTCATAAGCAACCACACGCCCATCTTGCATCAAAACTGCTCCCAAACCTTCTAAGGATGCATCCGCACAAACTACGAAATCCTTAGTAGGATCAGGAACAATAAGTATAGGCGCATTAGTTAGCTTTTCTTTAAGAGTCTGAAAGGCTAACTGACACTGTTCCATCCAAACAAACTTCTTCCCTTTCCTCTGAAGAGAAGTAATAGGATGACCGATCCTAGAAAATCCCTCTACAAAATGCCTATAATAGCCAGCTAAACCCATGAAACTACGAACTTCACCTACATTAGTAGGTGCGGGCCAATCAACTATGGCTTGGATCTTTGAAGGATCCACAGCAATACCTTTTCAAGATATCACATGTCCAAGGTATTTAATTTCAGGTTGAAAGAAGTCACACTTCTTCAGGTTTGCATATAATTGGTTTTCTCTTAAACATTGCAATACCTGTCTCAAGTGTTCTTCATGTTCCTTCATGTTCCTCGAATAGACTAAAATGTCATCGAGAAATACCAGGACAAAGCGATCAAGGTATGTACGAAATACACCATTCATTAAACTCATGAATACTGAGGGTGCATTCGTTAACCCAAAGGGTACTACTGTGAATTCGTAATGCCCATAACGAGTTCGGAAAGCAGTTTTATGAATGTCTGCTTCAGCTATACGTAATTGATGATAACCGGACTTCAAATCAATTTTAGAGAACACATTAGCTCCCTTAACTTGATCAAAAAGATCATTGATTCTAGGCAAAGGATAACGATTCTTAATCGTAACCTTGTTTAATTGACGATAGTCAATGCACAGCCTAAGAGATCCGTCCTTCTTCTTTACGAAGATGACAGGTGCTCCCCAAGGGGAAACACTTGGACGAATAAAACCCTTTTCTAAAAGTTCCTGTAATTGAATACGAAGTTCCTCCAACTCCTGAGTCGTCATCCTATAAGGAGCTCTAGAAATAGGCTCAGCTCCAGGAACTAGGTCAACTCTAAAGTCGATATCCCTCTTCGGTGGCATTCCAGGAATGTCATCAGGAAACACATCTGCGAATTCCCTAAGAATAGGATGATCATCAAGAGATACCTCTCGACTCTCACCCTCATCTAAATCGGTAACTGTTGTTGCAAACAGTTGACATCCCTGACGAAGACATCGCTTTAATTGCATGGCAGATATCATCCGCAAAGAGATAGGTCTATGAATACCTACGATTTCCACTTTCGCACCTAAATCATCCATGCAACTAACTGTCTTAAGTCGACAGTCAATCACAGCATGATAAGATGCTAACCAATCCATACCTAGTACTATATCGTACGATCCTAAGGGAGTAACATATAAATCAACTAAGGTAGTTAACGTACCTATTTTAAGTTCACAGTTATGTACTAAGTTATCTACTGCTACTTTCACCCCAGAGGCGAATTCAACTTGCCATTTACCACCTTGTTTTACCGCCACAAGACCACAACGGTCAACAATGGACGGTGAAATAAAGGAGTCAGTGGCTCCAGAATCAAAAAGTATAGATACATTAACACCATTTAACTTACCTGAAGATTCGACCACCGTATTCTGGTGATCGGCTTGGCGGTCATTAACCGCTGCATATACTGTATGAGCTCGTCCTGCATCGCCCACCGTAGGCTCTGAAACTGTAGGTCGAGGCCCATAACCAGTGGAACCTCTCATCGGACACTGCCTAGCTATGTGCCCATGCTGCCCACAAGAATAACAACCTGTACCTGCACCTCTACCAAATCCTCTGCCACCCGAAGGTGCATTGGACTGCTGAAAACTACCCCTACTGACGGTAGACTGTGCACTCTGCGCAGGCTGATCCTGCCTATTGCGCTTGTTGCGCCACCAGTTACGACCCTTTCCTGATTGAGGACTGTTCTGTTGTTGTGGTTGAGGGTTATTGTTCTTTTGAGGTGTTCTTTGTTGCTGCCCACCCTTTGTGGGTGTCTGTTGGTTCTTGGAAGAACCACCTGTCTGTGCCTGTCCACCCCGTGGACTAAAACTGCTTGCAGGAGCACTCCCAATATGCACTCCTGTGTGCCCACCTAAAGCCATAATAAGGTTCTCCTCAACTATACGAGCCTTCTCCACTGCGACTTCCATCGTCTTTGGCTCAAAGACTCGGACACCACCACTGATACGGGCATTTAAGCCCCTAATAAAATGCTGTACTAGCATAGGCTCATCATCGCCGATACCAGCATACTGCTTGAGTTCATAAAACATACGTTCGTATTGCTCTACAGAAAGAGCTAACTGGCGTAGATCATGGAACTCATCAGCCCTACGCTGCCTCCAGTGTTCCGAAAGGAACCGAGCTCTGAACCTCTCGAGAAACATCTCCCAAGACATAGAACCAATATCAATGTGGAGCTTTTGCTCCTCTAGGCGCCACCATGTAGAGGAGAATCCTCTCAAGTGCATAATAGCGCATCTGGCACGGGTATTGCTACCATAAGGATGCATGGCGAAGCATCTACCCAAATCCAGTAACCATGTCTCTGCCTCTAATCCTCCTCCTGAACCATCAAAGGTAGGAGGACGTGCTCTCAGTAAATCCCTCATATGACCCGCAATGATAGCATCCTGATGAACTGTGTCCTCTACTCTCCTAGGGGATCTATCCCTCTCTCTCACAACCTCCTGCTCATCTACCTATCTAGGTCCAAGACGTGCTAGGACCTCCTCTAAAAGTGGACGTATCTGAGAACCCTCTACTGCTGACTGTTCGGGATTCTGACCCTCATTTCTCTGACCCATCTGATCCGCTTGGTCACTATGGTGAGGGCTAGGAGGGGGAGTAACCTGAGGGATTGGCCCACGGCCTCCACCTCTACCTCTACCACGACCTCTTCCTCCTCGCCTAGGCATGTTCCTACACAAGACAATTTACGAGTCTTAGATACTGTTCAACCAAGGTTATCAGTTGCGACACTACATACTAGGTCAACCTAATGGGCTCTAGATTACCCAGAGCGTCCAGTGTTTGTAACCTTGGCTCTGATACCAATCTGTAATGCCCCGTCTAAATAACCTAAGAATGTTGCAATGATGATATAAAAATGTAATAATTTTTTTTTTAAAAGTATTAATATTATGTAACTTAGTTGCATACATTCTTAGGTTACAACGACGATACACTACTTTAAGTGTTCCATAAGCGACTTAAGTATTTCGTATTGCTCCCAATTAAAAACATAACATAAAGTAAACATTGCATAATCATTTAAATTCTCATACAAGATATAATAAGGTACAAATACGTTTCCATACATTGCATTGAAAAGATGTTACATTGCTCATCCAACTGATGAGATAGTTCAAATAACAGTTACAATTTTACAAATGATCTCCTCTTATACAATTGAGGGATGTTTTTACATTACAAGTTACAATATACAATGATGAAGAATAAAAGAAGTCCATATGCGAGCTCTCCATCCTTGAAGCGCTCAATGCAACGAACATAATGGGGACCCAACGGAGTTAGGTGCACGTTCCTCCCAACCATGTGGTACTCGTAGGTCCACCCCCCGTGCTAGGAGATAGTAATAAGGTTACCTAGACCAAACCTACTAACCCTAGACACTAGTACATACAATCTATAGGTTACAATGCTTCCAGATTTTGACATTTGATTTGATACACAAACACAAGGTTTAACTGTTATTCTAGGTGGAGTGTCATCACAATGATGCAATGGTTAACCTGGTGTTTCTTCCTAGGTCCCGGCCCCCGATCCTTGGGTTACCCTGGTAACCTCTTACGAAACCCGGCCCCTATTGCATTCAGTTGCGGAATCGAATGTCCCTTAAACAAACGAGACATTGATTTGCCATTCCAGGCCTACTCGACTTATACTCATAACTGTAGAAGCTTATAAGTCATAAGCGAGGCATACATATCTTGTTACAAATTTTAATCACTATCTACTGTGTTATTTAGTTTTCACTGATTTACATAACTAATCGTAAGTTACCCTGACACCACTTTGTGTGTCGGCCCTTACGACTAGCCACTCCCCTAAACATAACAAGGTTACTAAGTTTACAAGATTAGGGTTTACAAAGTGCACAAAAGATCTACATAAAACTGCCAGTATTACCACAACAAAGGTCTCAAATTCATATACGAAATTCAGTGCACTACCCTAGATTGTTCAAGCACAAGAAACATAGTTTAATTTACTTCCCAAGAAAGAACTGTATCTGGAAGACTTTTGATAAGACATAAAATGAAAAATCCCCATTTGCCCATTACAAAATTAAATCCAATAAATCAATTACAGTTCTACCATTTGGATATTTTAAATCCATATGTGTTCTTTTGAAAACATCATGTTTATATATAATGCTAATAAGAATTTAATTTCTAATTCACTAAAGATAACAACAATTTTCTGTAATCATTTTCTCCAATTTTCACTAATGCCCCATTTATTGAATTCCACAATTTAACATATATATATTTTTTCTTTAAATCACATATCATATTCCAAAAATAAAAAATAAAATACATAATTTAATTTTAAATCAATTTTCCAAATATAAATATACAATTTTAACATTCATCTATTTCCATGAAATCTACCACATTTAAATAAATATATATATATATATAATTTATTAAACATATACATATACATATATATATATATATATATATATAACTAACTAACATATATATATATTATTTAAAATAAAATTTATACTAATCAATAAAGAATACATAAAAACGAAATAGTATTTTCGTTTATTAAAAATCAATTCTCAAAAAGCGAATTAGGGAAAGGTTTTCCCCTGCGCAGCCCGCGACCAGTGAAGGCCGCGGCCAGGGCTGCGCCCAGCAGCCCTTACCAGGACTGCGCTCGGCAGCCCTGGTGGCTGCTGTGCGCAGCCGTGGGGCTGCGCCTCCACCAAAAAGGGGAAGGGGTGGGTTCGGCCCTCCCCAAACCCTATGTATTTATTTATTTATTTTTTAAAATTTTGCCATTACGGCGACGCGTTTTCCATACGCGATTTTTTTTTTATATATATATTTCACTTCTAAATTCGCGTACAGCGAATTTTAACAAAAATAAATTTAAAACAATAACATAGAATTTCATTTGTCCAGGTATTTTAAAATAAAATTTTAATTAATTTCATCTTTAAATAAGCAAATCCGTACGGCGATTTTTTTTCAAATTTAATGACTGGTAAAATTCTTTAACAGATAAAAATACTTGTACAGACAAATAATCAAACAAATACTTGTACAGGAAATTTTTTTAAATGAAAATTTCTTCTCACCATTTAAATAATTTTTAAAGGAGTAAAAATTTTACCAGAGAAATTTTTATAGAAAGATTCTAAGACATTTCAAGAAATTACAATTTAAAAAGATTCTTTTCAAAAGCTTGCATCACAAATCACCAGAGAAGTACCTGTGTAAATTGGAAGATCTTGAATTTGGAAGGATCCTTGCCTGTAGAACACAATCCTCCAATTCTTTCCCGCAAAATCCAATCCAAGAAAAATAACCAATATCCAACCACCAATATTCTTTAAGGGATTTTCTAAAGGAAACAACAGCCCCAACAGAGAGGAATACCAATTCTTAAGAATTCCAAATTTATTTTTTTAACATAGAAAGAAATAATTTTGCCAGTACCCAGAAAATAACCCCGAGGCAACAGAATAACCCCGTACAAAACCCAGATCCTCAATATCTTCCGTGAAAAATTTTAACAACCCCAAAGTAATTATGGCACTCATACACATGTCGAGAGGTTGTTGAGAAAATATCTTCTCCACCTCCCGGCAGTTTTGCCATTTAAATTTTGCATGCAATTTTTCTAATTAATTAAATTTAAATTTTAAAACTCTAATTTTTTTTAAATCACATGCAATTAACTTATTTATTTAATTTAAATACTAAAAATAAATTTCCAAACTCAATTTAATTCTCATGCAAATTTATTTCAATTTATTTTCTAATTTTCTAATCTATTTAAATACAATATAATTTATGCATTTAATAATTTAATCTGATTAATTAATTTATTTAATTAAATAGTTTAATCCTTTTAAAGAATAACTATTTAACTAATTAAACTAACTAATGTATTAAATAATTAAATAAATAAATTTCAATTATATTTAAATATTAATTTTAATTACAATAAATAAAACACAATTATCAACATTAAACATAAGCAAATTTACCTTTTTCCAAAAAAAACGGTTTACCAACAGAAACGCATTACAACCTATGACTCAAAATTGAAAACTGAAATTGTACTAAGACTAGGGTTAAAGACTGGGCTAGGATTAACCTAACTACTATCTCCCTTTCAACAATTCCGTTGAGTCTTGACACGCTCAGACCTGATTACACAGGTGGAGTCAGTGTCATGTACCTGCAAATCCTGCAACCAAGCAAACAATGTACATGCATGCATATAAATATATAAAGCAGTAAACAGGCACACCGTGCGGAGAAAGTCACAGATATCGCAGGGCACTCGCAAGCGAGTGATGCGATTTTGTTCTCCACACCAATACACTCACAGAAGACTGACTCAATACATGTTGTTAGTCCATCATAAGCATATGCATATCCATAAACAATTGAAAATAATCATCTACTCTAAATCACATCAAATATGAAAACAATAAGCATCTCACAAAGTATCATCATGCCACACAATAATCCATCATCGCTCAAAATCAGCGATCCAAGTATCCAACAAAATAACAAGGTCTAACAGTATGAGAAAGTATCAACAGAAAGCATAGCATAAACGGAGGGGTACTACATCCTAGCCTAGTCTATAATCCTAGTCTTAGTACTTTGTCTGTTTTTAGTTTGAGTCATAGGTTGTATTGTCATTTTCTATTTGGATAAATCGTTTGAAAAGCACATTTGGTTAATTTTAATGTTGGTTTTTGTGCTTTAAATTATTGGTATTTAAATTAATGGGGTATGTGCAGGATCATGGTATGCCAAAAAGTGGCAATGAGGAAAAAAACACATCTTTCATCGACCCAAAAATGCGAAAATATCGTGTTGACTTTTTTTAGGCTCGGGTGTCAGTACACACCACCAAAGCAAACACCAATCCTAATTTTTCATATCAGATATCCGATTTGT